>VDFB02106371.1:276997-426533 GCA_007258455.2 Sequoia sempervirens | reverse complement strand
CATTACCTAGGGAATAGGCTCGGGTTTGCTTTGGTATTTGGTTAGGAGATGCTAATCCTAAAAAGTCAACACAAAAAGCGTGCTTAACAGCTTACCTTGTCTTTCCGGACTTCGCCCATGTGGCTGACGACTTTATTTTTAGCCAAAATTGATAAAATGAAAAGGGTTTGTAGAGGAGATTCTCAGCTTTTTGCTAATATAAATTATGTTTTATTTTGAATTTAATAGATTATTATTATTTATTTTCTACTAGAATTATGACAAAAGTCCTGATTGATAGGCTGATTGTAAAACATTTATAACTTTCAAACAGTATCATATCTTTTGAATCCAAACATGTGTCACATTCATGCTTTGCACACTATAGGATTTAAAAAAAAATGAATTCTATGAAGTTTTGACCAAGTTAAGGTGGTCGACATACCAGGCTTTTATATTTTAAAAGTTGTAATAAAAATTCATAATTAATTATTTACTTGGAAAAAAATTACAAAAAATATAAAGGCCACATCCGACACATGATTCCTCCGGCTTACATCTAAAATATCATAAAAAATATTATCATTTTATTATGGTTAGGTATTTAATAGACACCTACTTATTTTTTCCTGAAATTTAAGTAATACTACATTGAAATTTCAAATTTTCACCAAATAGATTTTGTTTTTAAAAAAATAAACCTAGTAGTTTAGAAACTACATTCAATTTCCCACAGAATCTATTCTTACATGTTTTGGAAATAATATAGATAACTTATTCAAATTTTTACGTCAAGTTGCCTAACTCTAATTTTTCTAAATTTTCATTGCCACTTAAGGGCCTGTTTGGCCCATCATGATCCTGCACATACCCTTTAACAAATTTTTAGTAGACAAATACTAATAAGAAATCCAGGAGTACCCTAGTTCCAATCAATAACCATACTTATTTACTTTGTAGAGAAATCCTCTAGAAATTTTTACATAATATTGAGAATAACTAAAGGTGTGCTACTTGGGATAGTAGTTTGTTTGTTGATAGATAAATTATGTTAGATCATAGATAATCATGTTCAAATTGCTTGAATATTTACTGTCAAGGGAATAGGTGGTAGAATTGTGGCATTTATAGAACTAACTTAGCACTAAAGGAGAACTCATGAGAAAAAATAAACCAAAGTGAAGAAGAATGGTGTTGAACATTCAAAATACTAAGAGGGGGGTGAATCAGTATTCAATTAGACTTTTTGAACACAACAAATGCAATCACCAAAATATATTAACTATAACACAAAATGAAAGAATGAATCATCCACAAATTTTCATAACACATCAACTCCAAGATTTTTATGTGGAAAACCCAAAATGGGAAAAACCACGGTGAGGATTAGCTCACAATATATTATATCTAGATACAATATATTATAAGGGTTCACTACCAGGATGCACTTTCCTTAAAAGGCTCACAACTAGAGTTAAGTATATAATACAAAAGGGTATGGTTCACTACCAAATATGAATTGATAAAAAGTGCACCTATCTTGTGTTGTATTTCAGTTCCTTTGAAGCTTTAAATATGAAGTACTACCTTGCTTAGTAGTTACTCAACAATTCTGCTCTGATTTTGAACTTCTACCACAACACCCCTCACATCTGATATGTCATTTATGTTCACACATCCACTTATCTCTCATACCTCCACACACTTTTACAATTTCAAAATATCTCATTTATATACCCAAGTACATTGCACACATTAATTAGGTCGGCCTAATTAAATGTAAACAAAACAATCCAAAATGCTCTTGTCAACACCATACATCTTTTCACCCAAGCAAAATGTGTAATACTCAATTTCAAGTTGGTATGGATTATAAATAGATTCAACTAACATTCAAAAAGTATAATTAATCTTCTCAACACGTATCATGTATTAGGTCAGCTAGGGATATGACCTAATCACAAAAACTCCAATCATACAGACACTTCACAAAATAAATACCTTCTAGATTCGATATTACTTCAATTTCTCTTTACATCAACATCAAAGAGACTACCTTTAGAACCACAACATCAGAACAACCTTCTCAAGAAAATGTGGAATCTCCCATGCAGGTATACTAAATAGAGAGATGATTGTAGTATACAGAGTTGAACTCCGTCATTGATAACTTCCAACACACATCACAAAACTTCTCAAGATATTGAATATAGCTATATGAATCAGTCATAAAGATATGATTAAGAGAGAAGAGTTACATATCTCCTTAAGATTCTTCAAGATATCCTACCATGTAGCTTTAACTTCTTCCCAAGAGCCTTTCTCATGTGCAAGAGTCTTGTAAATTAATTCAAGCTTTGTAAAAGACACTATACCTTCTTCCTTAGTCTTGGGCTTGAGATTTATTTCTGATAGACTATTAGCACTAGCCAAAGAACTGGATATAGGAGTGTGCCTTATTTTTACTAAATCTCTAAGTGCCACATACTACTTAATTACCTCTATTCTTTGACTCTATAAGCTAAAGAATTTTTCCTACAATTGCATGATGTAGGACCATCTCTAATTGTCCCTATCATTTTCCAAGCTATAAACATTTACTTGAGTGTTCTTGACCGAATTTCATTCTGACGTATTTCATTCTTTTCATTTAATGTCTAGTTAGACCAATTCAGGAAGAAAAATATTAACTCCTAAGCTTCTTCTTCACAATCCTAAACATCCTTCAATTCCTTGAAGACTCTGTGGTGTGCAACTGCACATTTTTTCCTGATGCTTATAAGGAAGCTAAGGTAGTAGAACAACTTCCTACAATAATCTTGAGAGGAGAATAATGCAAAATTTTTATAGATCTTTAACAATTACATAAACTTAAATAAAAATACACACAAATATCATGCACACCACAACAAAAATTATTTACGTGGGGAAAGCCCTTTTAGGAGAAAAACCTCACACTCCAAAAGCTGCCCAATATTATTCAAAAATCAAAAGATTACAATATACTTGTAGAGCAAGCTTCTCATAGGAATATCAACACCAGAGATCAAGAGACAACATGACTACTATCGAACTCTCAGAATAGACCCATGTCTACATTCATCCAAACCACTTATAAAAAGATTTTTGAAACCTTCTAGAATTAGGGTTTTATAAGGCCATTTTTCATTTGAAGTGTTAACAGAAAAACCTTGACATGTCAGCAGGAAAAAACCTTGACATGTTAGTGGGAAAAAACCTTGACATGTCAATGGGAAAACCTTGATGTGTCTGCAAAATTTTTTGGGGTGATGCCCCAAACCCCATGATATGTTACATGTGTACAATATTTGCATGATCAATTGCCACATACCAACATATAATCTATCAACAATAAATTGTATATAATTGCAAGGTTGAGACACATTTTCCCAACAATTCCATCTAGAATTTCTTTTGTAGTTCTTGGTTTTGACTCATTTCATTTTTTCTCTTTCAACCCAAAGATGTATGCTTTCAATGAATCAACCATACTCTTGAGATTTTCCAAAGTGGATGCAGATGAATTAAAGCTAGCACTAGGAATCACTTCTTGTAAATATTTTAATGCTTCATCCACATCATGTATGTTTGCACTTTCATGCTCATGTTAGGTTACCTCAAATTGACTTCCTTCTTGTTATGTGATCTCTTGCTTAGTAGCAACACTTTTTCTTTTCTTCCCTATTCTTTTTGTACTACTGGAGGATTTAGTCATAGACTTTTCTTCTAAATATGTTTAGTTGGGGTCCTTTGAACTGTCTAGGAGCACTTTTACATAATGATCAACTTCCTTCATAGTTGCCTCATAATCTAACTTAGAAATCCACACAAGTCTAGGCTCAACTACTTCCATGTAAAAAAAATTAGTAGAGACAAGGAAATTGATGTCTCTAGAGTATTTTTCCACCACACTTTCTAGAATTATTATCCTCTTATTCATCCTCATCTGAAACATCCAAAGAACACTACAAGAGAAGTTTCTTGAGCATCCAAACAACCTAGATTCATCACGAGATTCCTTATTTGGTGAGTTATCAGCTCTATATTTTTCCATTCAACCTTTCCAATAATTGTTATTTCCTTCATGAAGTAAAAAAGTAAGCAAACTGTTAAAGTTTCGTACTAGAATGTACTTTTCTTGTTCTTTTTTATTTCTTTCAAATTCTTCATGTTAGGTGTTGTTGAAGTAGTTCACAAAGATCATAGTCTATACCATTCTCAACCATGTCAAGTGCAATGTGTGTAACAACAATAGAGACTGTATAGACATTACTAGGTAAGTAAATTTTATGTCCAGTAAGCATTGCGGCATACCGGATAGCCAAATTTTTCAATTGTACTCAAGACAAGTTCTTTTCCTTCAAGAGTTGCACCAATCTTCTCTATTAATTCTTGATCATCGATAGTATTCCACCTTAGAACTGGTCTAGAGGACCAAAAACTAGTCACATCCCTTATAGCTTCTTTGGTTATCGAGTGTGCACCATCAATCCAAGTAGACTCACCATGAATCCTACTCAATGAAATTTATATGTACTTATTTTTGAGTTCAAATAGTGTAAATTTCCACCATACATCCAATTTCTTTTCCACTAGGGTTTTTTATGCATCATAGATTTCTTCCAATTCACTTTTCCACAAAATAGTTAATCAAATAGGTGACAATTCTTCTATTTTTTCGGAAACATATGCATAAATATCTTTAATAGGAAAAAATCTAAGGGGAATGCTAGAAAATACACCCACCAAATCTTCTAACAAATTTTTCAAAGAATGCCTCTTTAACTTAATTTGTGGTTTTTCTGAAACATTCACTATCTTCAAACCATCCATTGCATTAAAAATTAAAATTCTAAAAATAATTGTGTAAGAAAATACCTCTTGAATTTTCTCCAGCGAAGAATAGGGTTTTGATGTTTAGCTTTCATAACATGCCTCAAATCCATTTCCTCTTCTTCAATTTGCATTTCATTCACATTAAATGAATTTTTCTTCTCAAATATATTTTTAAAATGCACAATTTGACTTGTATCAATAAATGTGTTAACAATAAATGCTACAAAAAAATTTGTCAAAATTCAAGCCTTTGTAGCCATAATTAATCTACAGATGCTTCACAAAATTTCGTATCACAATATTTCCATCTACAACTTTATTCAATAGCTTTAGAAATTCCTTTTCCAAGACATACCTTCATGACATGACTTGACACTTGGTATTTCAGGGGATTTTTAGAATTTTTCTATTATTGCTCCTCCTAAGTTACATGGGCTTAGTTTCCAGAAGAATTATTTGTACTGGAGGCAAGTATAGATGCATTTGTAGTTCTCGATTCATCTATGTTCTTAGAATCATCTTTCTTTCTCCATACTTTTTCCATTTCCTTCTTAACCTCAGTAGGATCAATGTATTCATTCCTCTTTACCGGATTAGGCTTTCTTCTATTTTTCCTACAAACTTCTAAAATATGTCCAAGTTTGTTGCAAAAGTAGCATACAACATTTTTTTGACCAAACTGACTTCTATTCACTCTTGAACTGCACTAGTTAGCCTTATGTCCAAATATATTGCATGTATAACAATAGCCATTAAAATATTGAAACATTTCCTTTTATTTTATCTATTCATCATCTAACCTCTGCATTCAGTACTTCTATGTCCAAATTTCTTATATGCAAAACATTGTCCGGAGAAGAATCCAACATTTTGATTCATTTATTGCATGAAAAAAATTTACCATTGAAAGATGGGTACCTTTGTGCTTTTGGTTATATAATAAGGGGTCTTCCAACATTGCTTCTTTGATTTTTGAACTGTCTTCTATTGTCTTACATCTTCTTTTGATTGTCAACCTTGGTAGGTGTCAGATTTTCCTTTGAATTTTGTCCTTCTTCAAGTCCCAAACCACCTTTGTCTTTAGAGGGTTTTTGTATTGCAAGTAATTCATCAAGCATTGTATTACTTATTTTTAATTTTTCCTCATGAGCTCTTGCTTTCTCCAAGTTGTACCTTAGGGTTACCACTTCTTGTTCAAGCTTTGTACATTCATCAATCTTGTTCTAGATTTTAGCTTTTTGACAATCTTCAATTCTTTTATTTTCTGCCATTTGTACCTTTAGTCCGATGATGTCCTCATTTTCTTTCTTCAACTTATCACTTACTTCTTTATGCCTTTGTTTGAATTTATTGATTCGTTCTCTCAGTTTCTTGATGCATTCATTTGCCTCTCCTATTCTTTCCTTCAAGATTTTGTTCTTAGTTTTAACTCTGTCAAGATCCTCAAGAGCAGCTTTCAGTTCTTCTTTGTCAAACATGTAGTCATATTCTATGTATTGAATTGTAGAAATTTCTTGTTAGTCATGTGTTCAAACTCCAAGATCTTCCTCAAGCTGTTAGGCTTTTCTCTAAGGAACCTCACTTTGATACCAATTATTGAACACTCAAAATACTGAGAGGGGGGGTGAATCAGTATTCAAATAGACTTTTTGAACATAGAAAATGTAATCAACTGAATATATTAACTATAATAGAAAATGAAATCATGAATCATCCACAAATTCAACACATAAATACCAATATTTTTACATGGAAAACCCAAAATGGGAAAAAACTACGATGAGGATTAGCTCACAATGTATTATATTCAAATATAGTATATTACAGGGGCTCATTGCCAAGACATGTTGTCCTTAAAAGGCTCACAAATAGAGTTAAGTACAATACAAAAGGGTATGGCTCATTACAAAAATTTGAACTGACACAAAGTGCACCTATCTTATGTTGTATTTCACTTTCTTTGATTCTCTAAATATGAAGTACTACCTTGTTTAGTAATCACTTAATATTTTTTCTCTGATTCTGAACTTCTACCACAACACCACTCGCATCTAATATGTCCTTTATGTTCGCGCATCCAATTATCTCTCATACCTTCACACACTTTTACAATTCTAAAATATCTCATATATATACCCAAGTACATCACACAAATCAATTAGTTTGGCCTAATTAGATGTAAACAAAACAATCCAAAATAGCTCTTCTTGGAACCATACATCTTTTCACCCACACAAAATGTGTAATACTCAATTTCAAGTTGGAATGGATCTAAAATAGATTCAAATGACATCCACAAAGTATAATTAATCTTCTCAACATGTATCATGCATTAGGTCGGCTAGGAATAGGACCTAATCACAAAAAATCCAATCATACACATGCTTTGCAAAATAAATACCTTCTAGATTTGATATTACTTCAGTTTCTATTTACATCAACATAAAAGAGACTACCTTTAGAACCACAACATTAAAACAACCTTCTCAATAAAATGTGAAATCTCCCATGCAATTATACTAAATAGAGAGATGATTGTAGTATATAGAATTGAACTTTGTCATTGATAACTTCCAGTACACATCACAAAACTTCTTGAGATCTTGAATATGGTTGTATGAATCATTCATAATGATATGATTAAGAGAGCAGAGTTGCATATCTTCTTATGGTGAAGTTCATACCAAAAAATTGATGCACTAGACCACAACACCATCAAAAGAGAACATCTAACCAAACTTCTAATACAACAACTTCCAAAATAGTTAGTAGTGTACCAAGAATGTTTCCCACAAAGTTGACATAAATGACAACATTGGGCCAGCTGAATCAACCTATGTATGTACACCTCATGCTCATGTTTCTAGGAATCATCAATGGAGAAAGACTCCCAAACTTCCAACAAATGGTTGGTCAGTAGGGAGGATGAGATAGAAAGCAGTTGCATCTCATTCTTCTTCTTGTAACTCTTCAAAACTATCACACACTACAATGTGTTTCAAGAACTACCATTACCCATCTATCTAAATTCATCGATTATCTAAAATAAATTTCAACAAAAAATTCATCCAAGTCAATTTTAACATCTCTAAAAAGGGTAGAGGATGCCTAGACAGAGTATGCACACATTAAAAACTATTAAAGAATTCCACTGTAAAAAAAAATAATAATACAAGTGTACCTACTTTTTTAAACTGTAAGTGTCTTGTTATAAATAAACAAAATTGAGTGCAAATGTATAGTGTAACTCCCCAAGAAGGAACCCTAGAGGACAACACAGACAAGGTAACAAATCAGGTACTCATCCTCTTCAAGGATGATGGCAAGGGTAGGGGACCAAGTGTTATCTCTGGTCAACTATTCCATTGGGTTTCAAGGCACACTCAAACATGTCAATTCAGTTGGAGTCGATCACTAGTACCTACAACCTGCAACACACAAAACGGTCGTGCATACATATCCATATAAAAAACCACACCGTGAAAAGAAATTGCAGCGTCACAGGGTACTCACAAGTGAGTGATGTGACATTGTCCCTTTCACCAAAATACATCAGTAAGAACATCACCCATTAACCAATGATAAGAATAGTCACAAGATAACTGCATAATAGTCCTTAAATTCATACTATACAACATCAACTGCTTAACATCATTAGCACATACCTTTAAATATCCCTATTATTTTACCTTCATCTCCAAGTTCCAAAGCCAAACTACCTACAAATCCATGGTGAGAATGGAGGGGCACTACATTCTCCCCCCTAAAACTTGACTTACTCCTGGAAGTCACAAACTAGGTTACAAACATAACATATTAGTACCAACATCAAAGTTGATTCATTACATTGAAATGCTACACTTTCATAAAACAAAACATGATTATGAACAAAGCACACATTTTTCATTAAATACCCATCATTTATAGGCAAGACATTCCACTTAATTCATTATACAACACTAAATATCATAACATATTCAACACAAGATCATGATTTTACACCTTTTTAGAAGCATGGAAACACAATTTAGCATTTCATAAGGTACTGTATTCATGATTTAACACACATTCTTTACATACACACACAAATTCACATCATCGGAAATCATATCACAAGGCTACACAAGGGTCTATAATGCATCCCAGATAGAAAGAATATCATTGCATTGCACACTACACTATGGGTCCTATCCTTTCCACCAATCATTTGCATTATTGGACAAACACCACCAAAGGAAAAATCTCAAGTTATTAGGCGAGGATGAAAAAAATGGAAAAAATAACCTCACAAGTACAAGCAACTAGGACAACATAATGGGCTCACATGAAACCAAAGTGCTCAGTGTTAGAAACTTGGGATTTGATGCCAGGTGTAACAACCCACCAAGGAACCCCAGAGAACAACTCATACAAGGTAACAAACTAGATACTCATCCTCTTCAAGGATGATGGCTAGGGTATGGGACCAAGTGCTATCTTCGGTCAACTATTCCACGAGTTTCAAGGAATGCTTGGACCTGTCAATTTAGGTGGAGTCAATTCCTAGTACCTGCAACCTGCAACACACAAAATAGTTGTGCATACATATCCATATAAATAGGAACACTGTGAAAGGAAATCATAATGTCGTAGGTTACTCAAAAGTGAGTAATGCAACAATGTCCCTTTCACCCTAACACATCAGTAAGAACATCACCCAATAACCAATGAGAAGAACAATCACAAGATAACCACATAATAGTCCTTAAATTAATACTATACAACATCAATTGCTTAACATCATTAGCACATACCTTTAAATTTCCCTATTATTTTACCTTCATCTCCAAGTTCCAAAGCCAAACTACTTGTAGATCCATAGTGAGAATGGAGGGGCACTACATACAGGGTTTGAATGAAAGCATAGACCTTAATTGAGACTTGGGGCTTGAAAAGGAAATTGGCACACCTCAAAACAAGAACAATCACAACAAAGAGAAGGGCAAAGAAAAGAATGAACAAAATGACATAAAATTGGCATGAAATCCTTTTTTTTTAGCCATATTCTCTTCGATGAAATTGCACTCAAGCGACCCTTTAGCATTGGGCTTCCCCTAGGATTTACATTGTGACCTCCTAGGGTTTTTTGGTTGCCAAAAAAATCATTTGTGGAGGTGTGTGGGTGGTGATTAGAGGAGTGGTATGAGGGATAAGTGATGGGGATCAACATAGGCATAAACTAGAATGATATTTTTTCCACATGACGAAGATCTGCAAGAAGTAGGGCAGAGGTATACTCATCACATCTAAATTTGATTTCACATACATTCTCATAATCTATCTAACCACCTACATTAGGGTTTTCCCAAACAAGATTCAAACCTATGGTCACATTGGACATGATCAGGATCTTTTTTCAAGTTTTGGGGGTGGGATTTGAATATGCTACGTAGCAGAAACCATGTTGAGTTTGAATCTTTATGTTTTTGGGTCGTCACATTGAAAATGTCTGATTTTACTCTTGATAAACATTCAGCCTAAAAGTGAGTGGCCAAAGGATTTGAACCCCTAATGGTTCACCTCTAATCTTAGATATGAGGCTAGATCATTCAACTTAATTTTAACCCCTATTTTTGAAGCGTAGAATGCCATTGAAATTGGTTGGTGTTGAAAATAGCCATAAATGGAATCACATAACTAGTGCCTACATTTAAAAAATATAAACACAATTATTTTAGAATGAAATAGAACATAACAAAAAGTGATTTGGTGAATAGAGATTAAAAAAAACTCATTAAAACCATGTAAAATGACTTACCTAAAGATTTTACAAAAACCATATCATGCTATCAACAATACCAATGAGAAAAAATGGGAAAGCGTTTGCATGAATTTTTTTATGAAACCCTACCAACACAAAATTTTCTTTAAAATGAGATGAACCAAAACCAGTCTCCCTATAGTTGTTGTAACAATCTATTTATAGTAAACAAAAAGTGGAAAATATTAGAGTTGTAAGGCTGGATAAGATTTCACACATGCAATGAAATTTTGGCTTGATTCATATTAAATGCAATCGAAGGTAGATAATTTTCAATATCACTTGTGACATTTATGTCTCCTAATTTCTACTAATTACAGGAGATTAATATTGAATCCCATATCTTTTTATAAGAAATCTTTGAAATCTATTAGAATAGGGACCAAATCATGAACCTATATACAACTGTCAAAATTTCTTTCTTTGAAATTCAATTTGTATCAGTGATAGGCTGTAATATGCCACCATAGTGCCAATAGAAATGGTAAAATAAAAATTTAATTACACTTTCTATATATTATCTAAAGATTCAAAGATGTGTTAAGTAGGTAAAATATATAGATCGATATATTTTGATGTGAATGTCTTTTTATATGATGCACATGATGAAATAGAATTTACATATCTAAAATTCTTTCATAAATTTCATCACACAGTAATTAGATGATGGATGTCTTTTATGAAAAATAATTTTAGTGGCTACTCATGTAAATTTAAATGAAAAACATTAGTATTAATACATCTTTCAAAGTATACAAGTGTATCTTTGCTCAAAGTCTTAGTAAAGATATTTGCATGTTGCTCATTTCTTAGTGTATAAACTAGCTCAATTTCCTTATTGAAGACATTCTCACAAATGAAGTGATGATGCACTTTAATATACTTTATATGAGGATGGAACAATGGATTCTTTGACATCTTCAACATATTCTAATTATCACAATGCATATTGTGAGATTAGGTTGTGTGTGTCAAAGATTCTAAAAAAGTCATATGAGTCATATCACTTCACATGTTGCTAGAACAAATACCTTGTACTCTACTTATATGGATGCCAATGCAATAGTAGGTTGCTTCTTACAACTCCATGGAATAGTGTTTGATCCAATATTGAAGTAGTAACAAATTTTAATTTGCTAGAGTCTATGCAACTCATCCAATTGAATATAAAGATAAAACCAAGTATAAAATAGTTTTTATTTTAATATTTTAATTTTAATTTTTTGTGTTCATTGAAGATATATTATAAATCATTTTGTATCTAACATTGGGGAAATTTTTCCTTTTTTCAAATTTGACTACTTGTGCTCCATTTTTTGCATTCATCACTCTCAATCCCTAAAGTTCACTCAATCACAATGGATTTCCCCACCTTTGAAGTTTCCATTATGCAAATTCTCTAATGCTACAAATATGCTAAAAAATTTCATGCAGTTTCTTGTGCATGTACTTCAAGATCTTCAAATTTGTATTTCTTTAAAGACATAGTTTTCTTCAAATGTTAGATCCATCTTTTAGTAAAACAAAAGCAATGAAATACAAGTATCAAGGAGTGTTTCCAACCACTGTGGTCTCATCAAATATCGATGAGATAAAGGACACATAAATCAAGCATGTTGATATGTCTCAATTTCTAAAAAGGAAAAAGAAGAATCCCTTGGGCAATGGTATGAGATCCATTGTTGAAAGAAATATCCAATTAGTTTCCTCCTTTCCTATTGTAGCATAAAATCTAGAGTTTGTTTTACAAGTTTCTTCCCACTATGACAAGGATAATAAAAGTGTCAAGGATGCAAATGTGAATGTGATTATAAGGTTGGATGCCAAATTATTTGATGGCTTTTATATTTCCAAGCATTGATAGGTATGTAGAGATCTCTAAAGAATATACACGAGAGGAATATGATAAAGACCCATAAGTTGATATATTTTTAGTTGACCTTGGACAATTTAAAACTATTTTTAGGAAGGCATGATGAAGCTCGTGATACACTAAAGGAGTCAATCCTAAAATTCCTTTCCATTTCCAAACATACTTTAGCCCCAGATAAAGATGAAGTTCATGCCATCATGAAGAAGTATGATGATTTTCTGATGAAGGATGTTGGAGAAGGTTGATTTTGCCTTGTTTTAATTTGTCATCATTTTCATGATTTTTGTAATGAGTTCTAGAAAATTTACATGTCTTTTTCAAAATTGTAATTACATGTAAAAATAGAAAAGTCTTGAAACAATTTGGACTCCTTTGTTGAATAAGTCAAAATAGTTATTTCTTTCCTAGATTATATATTTTTCTTTCCTCTATATATATGAGGGGATTTCATTGTAAATGGACCTTTTTTATCTTTTGAGACTAGATGTCATTTTGAAAAGACATTGTAATCATTGAGTTGAATGTGAAAATTTAAAATATATCAATAATAGAAGAAAATTGCCTCCAACCTTTGCTTTAGAGCACATTTATTATATGCGAGATTGTTCTTACATCATTCTCATTATATTTTCTTGAAGTTGATTTGTACATGGCATGCCATTTCTTTAATTGAAAGGGAATTCAGATATAGTATTGATAGACTTTGTGCTATCATATTGTGTTTGGAGATTTTGTGAATTTGGTTGAAAACATGTAGTCTTTGAGCTGAAATTTTTCAATTATGTTCTTTTGTATGAATCATGTTAAGAACGTATAGTCCTTGAGCTACAATTTTTATCTATATTCATGTGAACCTTCAGAATCATTCTTGGGAATAATTTGAATTCTTTGAGATTTAAGTTATTTCTTGTCATTCATGTGGTGTTGCTATTACAGTTGGAACAATCGTGGGAAAGCAGTTGAAGACTTTGTGTTTTAGCAAACTTTCTAAGTCACTATCATTCTCTAGTAATTGCAAGTATTGGATATTATTGATCCAAGTGGTTGTATTTAAGAATTTCATTGTTATTTGTTTCCCTTATTCTAAAATAAGATAATATGCTAATGGAGACACTCCCCATGGATAATCATAATGTACATATCTTAGTTTAGCTTCTAGTTGATTTTTAGTGAGAAATAAGAAGGGAGCCTCCCCTTTCTGAGAGAAGAGATTTTATCTCATCATAGCTATGGTTGAAAATCCTATTTTGTAATTTGTAAAGGAATTAAAAAATATTCACCCAAGAGTTTTTTGGTGACTCTACTAGGGATACGAGCACACAACCAAAGCCTCATGCTTTCAGTTAAATTAGACAAGTATACTAGTGTCTTATTGTAAGTTTGTAAATATATTTTATTGTTGATTTTTATTTTGTTTCAAAGATTGCACTCTGGCATACAAAAGATATACTCACAGTCAAAGGGTGCAAGGTTAGGTAGATCCATTTTTTAATTTGTTGTATAGACATAATATTATACCTCTTCCTCCATGGGCAAGGTTACCATTACAACGTACTAGAAGTTATCCTCCTCAAAGAATAAGATTGTTTCTCACAAGTGAAGCTTCTAATTTTTAGGGTTTTTACCTATGACACTAGTTCAAGTGACTATTGTTCTACCTTTTAATAAAGTAAATATGGATCAACCTCAACCACCACAAGGTCCTTGGGGTAATACCTTTGGTCCTTTGCAATTGGTATCACCTTTGCATGAACTCACACAAGTTTCACATAAGAACATCCCTATCCCATGAGTTTCAAATAAGAACATCCCTAAATTTAACAGAGATGGAAAAAAACATCCCGATGAACATATTAATGGTTTTAATATTATGCGTGGTGTTCTTGGTGTGGAACATGAAGATGTTTCAATAAGTTTTTTCATAGAAACCTTACAAGGAGTTACAGTTGATTGGTTCTACAATTTTTCTACTAGTATTGTTACTAGCTGGGCTACTCTTTGAACTAAGTTCAAGGAAAGGTTCAAGCCTATTGAGGATGCCGATGCCTTGTTGGCTTGAATTATGAAAATGAGAAAAGAGACAAGAACCCATGTGTGATTTCTTGGTGAAGTTTAACAATTTGACAAGGATTCCAACTATTGCCCAACCAACTAAGCATAATATAAAGTGATTTTTCATAAACACTCAATTGTCGAAGGTGAGTTTCTTATTATGTAAGGCAGCCCTAGCTGATCTTGAAACAACACAATTTTTGGCTACTAAGATGATTTGAATCTTGCTAGTAAGATAAGGAAAGAAAAAAATAGAAATAAAGGTCAAAAATCTTCAAATCAAAATTCCTCAAGCACCATAAATCCAATGGTGCAAAAGTTAAAAAATTATTTGTTGCCTTTGAAGAAATAAATATCTCAAGGTTTGTTTGCTCCTGCTTACAAGGATGTTAAAAGGATGTCTTTTCCCAATTCCTCTAATTATTTTGATAATGCTACGAGAAATCAAAACAAACTTCATGCACTGCAAGAAAGACTTGCTCTTGAAGCTCCACCTACAAATACAATAGTGGGTTACTATGAAGTTGATCAAGAGGATTATACTTGGCCGTAATATCCTACTAAAGAAAATATTGATCTATTCCATGAGGAGGAATTAGATCCACTAGTGACTCTAATATTGGATTTTTGCAATATAAAGAAGAATCTAATGAAGAGGATCTTGTGATTTATTCTTATGTTGTGCTCACTCATTTGCAACAAAATAAACTTGATCAAACCCAAGTTGATGTGAAAAAATAAAAGGATAGCTCATGATCATCAGTGACTATTGCCATAAGGGGAGCTCCTTTTCCAATATAATTGAAAGACACAATAGTAAAAAAGAAAGTATCACTCATCCTCCTATATCTTCTTCATTTCCTAAGGCCAATACTCTAGTTCCAAAGACCAATGTTCCCATTTTTAAACCTACCAATGAAATCACCCCATCTTGTTTGATGAGTTCTTTCCAAGAATTTGATATAATTTACCATGCAAAGAAGACTAAGATTCAGATGCCTGAGGCTGAATATCTAAAAGCTAATCTTGACCGGTTTGACATACTTGTTAAGTTTTTCAAAGACAAGGAAACCCATCCAAGCCGAGATTCATCTCATGACATCCTAGTTTTTTCCAAGCCTATTCCTTACCAAAGAAACTTGGTTTCTATTCCATCATCCATCCCTCGAAGGATAGACCCATTTTACATGTCATTATTAACAAACAATTATAAGTTGAGTAATTATGTAATTGACTCTAGTGCTTCTGATAATGTTATGCCTAACAAAGTTGCTACTACTTTGGGTCTTAATATTACCAAAAAATTTGGTCATTTCTTTTTGATGGAGAATAAACAAGTTCCTTTGATTAGGAAAATCAAGGATGCATAATTTTCCTTTGTTGCATTCTCAAACAAGAAAATTAACATGACTATCTTAGTGGCTGACGTTTTTGCGTCCTATGGAATATTGCTAGGGCATAACTTTTACAAGGATGTAGGAGGTGAGTTGAATATGGACATGTTTGAAGCTTGAATACCTGTCAAGGGTATTATACAAAAGTTTCTTCCTAAAAGGGAAGCTAATTTTTTGTGACTAAGTCAAATGACCCAAGAGCTCAAATCCTTTTTGAGTCTTCAGGTATGGGTACACAATATTTGCAGACTGATGAGGATGTTGAATCTTTAAGTAAAAATCCAAGTAAAGAGTCAAAAATTGATGGATCATCCTCTTTAGAAAAAGAATAATCTTCAAATGATATGTCTTTTACATATAGTGAAACAACATCTGACGAAGAATTTTCATATTTTGAGACTGTCAATCTAGGAGATCCAAATTACATTTGGAAAATTGAATTTGATGGCAGCTATTCTTCCACAAGATTAGGAGTGGGAATTGTTTTCATTTCTCTACAAGGAAATTTCTTTCCTTTTTCTTTTAAGCTACAGTTTGAAAACACTTACAAACTACAGAGTATTAAGCATTGTTGTTAGGTATAGAAGTTGTGCATAGGAAAGGGATAATAAATTTATGTGCTCAAGATGATACTAAACTTGTAGTTTGTTAGGTGAGAAACTTATATCAAACCAAGAAAATGACTAAGGCATTATTGTAACTTAGTTTGGGATGACATAGAAGATTTTAAAGCTTTTGAAATTTCTATAGTCCCAAGAGAGTACAATGATAAAGTTGATTCATTGGTAGTATCAACTACTCTCCTAATTCCACATAAGGAATTCCATGGTTCTACCTACACTATTGAGTTAGTGTTTTAGCCCAATATTCTAGACATTCAGACAATTAGAAATTTTTTAATGATGATCATCAAATCATAGCATTTCTTGAGAAGGCCAAAAATTTCAATGAGCTATACTTTGAAGGTAATGACTCTTAACCTCAAGAGTCAATTTTAGAGGTTGATCCTAATACCAACAAAGAAGTATTGCAGCTCAAAGGGAACAAGATTCTCAAGGGGTTAGTATCTCTTGAGAGACTTTTTGAAAAACATGGCTATTATGTTAAAAAGAAACAACATTCTGGCTTCAATTCATCAATGAAGTTGAAAAAATCAACTTGGGAACTGGAGAAAATCCTAAGATGGTGAATATCGGTAAGTGCTATACTCCAAAAGAGAAAGACAAGTTTACTTAATTACTATGGAAATACATTGGTGTACTCGCCTACTCTTATGAAGACTTGAAGTATTTCTAGCCAAAAGAGGTACAACATGAAATTCCACTAAAGGCAAGATCTTTTCCTCATAAACAAAAGCAAAGGTAGTATAATCTGAACCAAAAGAAATAGGTGTCCACCTTTTAGGAGATGAAACTTTGGGACCTATTTCACACTTTAGTTCATTAGGAACCTAGATCCCTCAACTAAGTGATTCAATTGAGGGATTGGCTAGGGGGTTCCTTGTGTGATTAAATAGGGGTTCACCATAAATGAAGATTCAAAGGAGAAATGCAAACATGTATGGACAAAACCCTAGAAACTTGAAACATGTAATCAAATTGATAAATGTAATGAAACATAAAATTACCCAAAGAAGTGAAGATGTCTAAACAAGGTCTAAAAACCCTAGAAATCTACCTTTTGGAGTGAACTAGGATTGATACACCAGACTAGGCAATTTAGTCCTACTACAAGATTCTAGGTAGAATCTAGAATCATTTGGTGAATGATCAAGATCTACAAAAAAATGGTAAAAATGGTATACTGGGACTCATACACCCAGTTGGGTGATTTAGTTCCACTCTTCCTTTCCAAAAAATCAGGATCTAAAATTGTTCTTCTATCTCTTCACTTCCTTCCTATGCCTTTCAAACTTCACTTCTAGATCCAAACCTATAAAAAATCTACAAAACAAAATTTTGTGTTGATTTTCTTATGGGGGGTGGCTAATCCCACAAAGCTGGTTTACAATTTCTGGGAGGAACTGATTTTTGCTGAAATCACATATTTTTAGAAAATATAATGATTTAAGCCTTAAAATGTTCCATTTAAAGAATTCCAATTGAAGAGGGTTTGATAAAACTACCTTAAATCAAACCCTCTTGGATAGAACCCCACTAATTTTAAACCATACCTATAACAGACTCTCCTTTACACCTATCAAAATGTTGATAAAAAACCACTTTTGATTTAACTTTTGGAGGATCAAATGAATTCATTTAAAATTTATTTTTTGTAAGTATGTATTCCTTATTATAAGCTTCCCAAAAAGTATAATTTTAAATAAATTTAATTTTATTATTTTAATTACTTTTTATTTCTCGTGAATGTAGGTTTTTCACTGAAAATCAAGCTATGTTTTGCACATGTGGAAAAATAGAAGATTATCAAAAAAAAATATTAAAAATATTAGTGCACTAGATATTGAATTACTTGATCCAACAAAGAAAAAAAAATTCATACATACAAAAAAAGTTACATGTTATACGGTCGAGCTATGTCTAAATTGTAATTGGTTTGAATTCGAAACTTGACTACTTTAAAGAAAAATAATTCAATAAAAAACTATCTAACTAAGTGGAAGCACTAGATATCAGAGTTACAAATCTAAATTTGAAAGAATTAGAATTTTATCCTTCATGGAAAAAAAGTTATGCATTATACGGTGTCACTTTTTAAAAATGTTGTTTTATGAAAAAAACTAGTTTTTGAGGGAGATGGAAAAAGAAGTGCAATCTGATTCCAAAAATTTTGAAAAAAATATATTTAGAATCTATAGACAAAATGTCACAAAACTCTAGTTTGCATCATCTTCAAATTCCTCACGGTTTAGCCACTATAGATGCCTGAAAGTGAAGATTTGGTTTAAAAAAATTATTTCAGTGTCCAGTTTGGCCAAAAATTGTAAACCACTATTATGGGATCACCCGGGTTTTCCTTGGTCAAACCCCTAGTTTGGTAATTAAACCTTGATAGAAAGTATAGATCTAAAATGGAAATGTGTGTGAAAGTCCTAATCTTAAGTGTGCCTAATATTAAGAGATCTAAAATGCAATAAACCCTACTCTAATGCACTAGAATACCTGATGCATAAATGAAACATGAAAATGATGATGACTCACTTTGGGAGATCTCAAATCACCCTAATAAGCCATAAGAATGCATGTACCTTCCTTTACGTAGAAACTAGAATGATAATGGGAGATTGAATCACTTAGGAAACAAGTCATTAGGCTTAGTTCAATGGATAGTTGCATCTCCCCAACATAGAATCCATCATGATTCTCCATAGGCAACCATCATCAATCTTTGGCAATGCTTGATCTTGAAATGAAAGTGAGCTTGAAGACCTACTAAAACACTATAATGCTGCTACAAAACAACAAATTTGCTTGCTCCTTTCTCCTAAATATGAATCTCTTGCTTACTTTATTCTATCTATCTCTCTCTACTTCTAGTTGAAAAAATAAATGTGACTTAGATTTTATAGGCATCCTATCTAATTTACTATTTATTAGATCCCAAATGTCAAAACTTCTAAAATTTGAATTAAAAACTTTAATATCCTGCTCAAAACCCTAAAAAGGCCTTGAATGGGACTCATATACCTAATGTGGTGTATGGGTCCCACCTAGGGGGACTCATACTCCCAAGGTGGCTTATGGGTCCCACCTAGGGGGAATCATACGCCCTAGGTGGCATATGGGTCCCACCTAGGGAGACTCATACGACCAAGGTATTTATTGAATTTTTTAGGATTTCAATTGAAATAATCCTTGGGATGCATGATAAAGGGTCTTAGGAAGGGTACTAAAATAGGTCCAAACTAAGTGTGAAATTGTACTATCTCCTAGAAGGGAGTACAATTTTCTACACTAAAAATCCAAAAAATTTAGGTACCATTCTCTTAGAAATTCAAAAGATGCTCAATGCAAGGATTATATTTCCTATTCACCATTTAGCGTGGATAGCGAATATCAATTTTTTTTGTAAGAAGAATGGGGAAATCAACATATGCATGGATTTCAGGAACCTAAACTAGACATCTTTGAAACACAATTACCCCTTGCTGGTAATGGATCAAGTTTTACAAGCGGTGATTGGATTTGAGATGCTATCTATGTTGGATGGCTTTTCAAGATACAATTAGGTGGAGATCAGTGAGGAAGATTAGCATAAGACTACCTTCACCACACCATGTGGTACTTTTTCCTACCGCAAAATACCATTTGGTCTAATCAATGTTGGTTCCATGTTTCAACGAGCAATGGAATTAGCTTTTTGTGATGTCATGGGTAAGTTTATTGTTGTTTATCTTGATGACTTGACGATCTTCTCCAAGAAATGTCAAGAAAATTTTTATCACTAATGACAAGTCTTAGAAAGGTGTCGACAACATGGAATTTCCCTTAATCCCAAAAAGTCAACTTTTGGGGTTATTGAAGGAAAAATTCTTGGTCATATCAGGTCTAAGGAAGGTATAAAGATTGATCTAGAATGGGTCAAATCCATTCAAGCTCTTACTCTACCTCTAAGTAAGACAACAATTCACTCTTTCTTTGGAAAGGTGAATTTTTCACAAAATGTTTGTCCCTAACTTTGTGGAAAAGATGTCATATCATGGATATGATGAAGGGAAATTCCATTTTTCATCGTTATGCAAAAGGTAAAGCTATATTTAATGATATCAAAGAAGCTATTGTGCATGTACCAGTGTTGGTCTGCCTAGATTACACTAAAGAGTTCATTATGTATCATTATGCTTCTAAGCATACACATTCATCCATTTTGGTGTAACAAAATAATGAGAGTTTTTAGTACCCTATTACATTCATGAGTTTCCCATTGAAGGCTCATTAGCTGAAGTACTCCCAAATGGAAAAACATGCATTCATTGTGGTTAAAGTAGTGAAGCACTTTTGGTTCTACATAGTTAACTCCCATGTCATCACACTAGTGTTGGATTTCATAGTCAAGTCAATCTTGACACAACAAGAGTTTGATACCAAAAGGGGCAACTAGATTACCAAAACTAAAGAATATGACATCGAGATAAAGCCCACCAAAAATTGTGTGTAGGAAAGGTTTGTGCCAGCTGATTGCTAATAACAAGCCAAATGAAGTTTCCAACTATGAAGAGGCAAGCACTGAACATGTTCCTACTATTCTATTCATTAGTACAACTAATGATTGGTATTCCAATATTGCTTACTTTCTAACATATGGAGAATGTCTGGAGCATTTGACATACAAAGAGAAGAGGATGGTAAAGCTCAAGGCTGCAAATTTTGTTTTATGGAACAATGATTTGTACAAAAGAGCTCTTGACGGTACTTTTCTACACCACATTGATAAGGATCAACAAAGAAAGTTGTTGGAGTCTTTTCACAACTTGGCATGCGTCAAACATTTCTCTATACTAGTGAAAAGTCACAAAATATTGTGAGCTAAATATTATTTGTCTACATTGTTTCAGGATGCATACAATTGGGTACATAAGCATGAAATTTTTCAATAGTTCGTAGGGAATCCTAATTTGGTTGCTCTTCCTCTCAATCTGATTGTCATTAAGGATCCCTTCCAACAATGGGGTATTGACTTCATTAGCACTATCAATCCACCTTCAAGTGCAATACATGTTTGTGTCCTCACAACCATTGATTATTTCACCAAGTGGGTGGAGGCTATCTCAATGAAGCATGCTACTTTGGAGGTGGTGTATAATTTCCTTGAAGAAAATATCATTTCTCATTTTGGTGTTCCAAACAAAATCATAGCAAACAATGTTACTTCATTCTCATCAAGTGAGATAACAAAGTTTTGTTTTGAGCATGGGATCACGTTGTCACACTCTTTGGATTATTACCCTCAAGGTAATGGTCAAGTAGAATCCAAGAATAAGAACTTGGTCACTATCATTCAAAAGTTGTTGATGAGAACTAGAGATCATGGCACAAAGAATTGTGTGATGCTTTGTGGGCTGATAGAATTAGCCCAAAAAGGGAAATAGGAATGTCACCATTTCAAATCTTGTATGGGTTAAATGTTGAGATTCCAATCACTTTGGAATTTCTGACACTAAAATTGGCTAAGGCCATAGAAGATGAGACATTTGACAATGTTATTCAAAGCATATCATGTACCTCACCGAATTGGAGGAGAAGCATGTTCAAGTAGTGGACCATATTGTAGAACACCAAGATCAAGTCAAAAATCATTTTGATAAGAAAGTTAAGTCTCAAGATTTCCAAGTTGGAGATCTAGTTCTCTTGTGGGACAAGAGGAGAGAGCCTAAAGGTATGCACAAGAAGTTTGACTCACTATGGAGAGGACCATTCAAGATTCACCAACTTTGTGGTGAAAATAGTTTCTTGCTCGCATACCAAGATGGCACTCCATTTTTTCTACCACATAGTGGATAGAATTTGAAGCACTTCACTCAATAAGGCAACATAAGAGTTTTGTAAATACCTATATAGTTTTTATGTCATTTTCCTTTTGAGTATTTTTGTGTCTTTTTATTATTTTTTCTAACTCTACATCCAATGGATGGATGAAAGAACTTAGACATTGTAAATCTTCTCCCTTCAATCATTTCAAAGAGTGATTGAAGGAAACTCACCAACTAAAGCCAACTGTTATCCTCAAATTTAGCTAAGCTTAATTTGTGGGATAAACCCTATGAAACTTGTCCATTTCATATCCCACACAATCTAAGCATGTGAAATGAGGAAAATCCCATTTTTCCCTCATGCATGGTCCCTAGCCTCAAAACATCATTCTGCGTGTTAACCCTTTTTGATTAATTGAAATTCACCTTTTGGTTCAAGTTGTAAAAATACAGTTTTCTATTTTGGAGTTAGAAAATTTTTAATACTTGTAGGAGAGCTAAATTTCAATGCACCTACAAGTCAAAATGCAAAAAATAAAAAAGGTTGCAAGGTTGCTGAATTTTCGTGACCTTGAAAATTACTTACCAAGTTTTGGTCATGCATTAGCATTAAATTTTCCCACCCCTACAAACCTAGCTTCACACGAGTGCAATTAATGCAATTTTAATGGGTCATTAAATTGATGTTTTTAAATGGATTTAATTTTTTTAGCTTCTCATTCCAACATTGTTTTGATTCTTGTTTTCTTTTGTGAGTTCATTGTTATTGATTGTGATCATTCAAACCAAGTTATTAGGGTGTATTTTGTAGATTCAACAAAGGCTTCTCTATTTCTTACCCTCTTCCAAGTATGTCATTTTTATTTTTCTTTCTTTTATGTTTAGTTTAGGTTTTGGTTAAATCATATGCTTAGGGTTTTTACTTTCTTTAGTTTCTATTATTTTTTAATATTTTTTCTTTGGTTTAGATTTTAATAGTTTTTGTTTACATTGTTCTTCCATTTGTGAATGGTCTTTTCACAAAACCCTAGCCTAAATCCTTAACTCCTAGTCATCTATGATGTAGTTTGTATTAAGGAGTACATGCATCATGGGATTCAAGACCCATGACTATGCATAGGGTTAAATGAGTTAAAAAAAATTATTTCAAATTTTTGTGTGAAATCTCTCATTGAAACCATTAGGTTTTTTACCCTGTTTTAGCTTATGTTGTGTGCATACTCATTTTTTACCAATGTTACGTAAATAGAGGAAGTCAACCTCCATAATGAAAAAATTTCACCACAATTGCCTTATTGGTTTAAAGTCATGAGCAATGTCAATATTTTTTACCAATTGCACATATATTTACATGAGGTAATATGAGAAGTGTTTGATCAGTGATTTTCATTGATCTTGAACATCAATGAACCACAATTCCCAAAATTTTCATGTTATATGTTATTTTGGTGATTTTCATCGATGTTGCATCAAATTCATGAATCCCTTGTAAGTTTGGTGTTCTTCACCGACAATGCAAAAACCATATGCTCAAGAGATGAAAAATCATGCTTAGACATCAAGAAGCCTGGTCCCAAGCTTTAGACTTGTTATGTGATATTAGTGTTTTTCACCAATTACAAAAAAGTGAACTACCCATGATTATATGCACTATCAACAAATTTTGTCAATTGTGCATATAAAAAGCCAATGCACAAAGGTAAGTTGCACAATTGTGGTTTTTCTCTACTTGTGTATAAAAGGTTTAATATAAAATACAAAGTTGATAAAAAATCCTAACTTAACATCAAAACAAAATTACCTCCATGCAATTTCAGATAATTTTTCTGATTTTGCAAAAATCAAATGCACTACCCATTTGCAAAGTTGAAAAAATTCTCTAACTTAACAAAAAAATTGCAAACTTTAGTTTAAGCTTTCAAATGCACTAAAATTTAGTGCTCAAATATCAATGCACACATTTCCACCTATAGAGGTGCTAAATTTCAGTGACCTAACACCACTTTGCATAATTTCTCTAACACTGGGAAAATTTTTGTTTTTGCCAATTTGACTGCTCACACTCCTTTTTTCGCATCCATCACTCTCAAACCCTAAATTTCACACAATTGTGCTAAATTTCCCCACCTTTGCAGTTTCCAATATGCAATTTCTCTAACAATTGGTAGGTATTCCATTCTGACTTCTCCTAAAGCCAAAGCAGTTGACTCTGAAATGCAATGGGTCACATTAAAAATGTTCAAAAGAAGGTTAGATTTTGATTACCAAGGTATGAAAGATCAAATCAAGAAAGCTTATGTGCATGTGCATCGAATTGAGGATATATGGGCTAACTACCGAATGGAAGAAGAAATCAAAATGTTGGACTATTGTAGGCTCACTTGGTAGTAGATTGAAGAGCTAGACTTGGTTGAAACTCTTGAAGGCATGGAAGAAGATGGTGACATTTTAGATCTAGCCTATGAAAGGAACAACATCACAAGATCTCCTCTCTAACCCATCCAATGGTCTCAGAAGGTGGTAACCTTGATTTGAGAAATATTTGAACCTATTATTTCTAACAACAATGTTTGATTAGAAGAAAGGGGAATTTGATTGAAATTCTTTCTTATTGGGTCAGAGGAAGAATCACAAGATTTTATAAGAAAGAAGTTAGAGTTGAGAATAAACAACAAGAGCGATGCTCCAAGTTCAAGTAGGCCATCTAAACCCAAAATCAAGTTTGTGGTCAAGGGTGGTAGTAAGAAAAGAAAAACAACCATAGAAGGGCCATCTATCGAGGGACATGAGGAATTTGTACAAGAAGAGAGACAAGCAGAAGAAGGACACCATGAAGAATAAAAAATATCTCCTCATGAGAATATTTCTGAAGAACCTCTCATCTTCTCCACCTATTTCTACTACCAAACATATTCCCATTCCTCTAACTATGATAGTTGATCAATCTTTTCCATTTATTATAGTCACTGTTAATATTCCCCTTTCAGTATCAGTCTAATCCATACATTCATCACCTTCAAGGTCTATTTTGTAAAGTCCCAAACATGGTTTGGATAAAGTGTTAGGATCTCCAATGTCTTTTTTGAGCTTTTCTTCTCCATCTTTTGACATTACATCCTATTCAAGCTTAGAAAATTCATCATTGAGTTTGGTCAAGTGTCAAGTATTGAGATTCCTAGTGTTGTTTTAACTGACACCTCTCCTATCATAACCACTAATTTTATGAGTGCAGAAACAACATCTCAAACAATGGTTGCAAATCCAGGAGAGAGCTCACCACTCCCACCTTGGCTCTCATCACAAACATTGAAGAGGAGAAAATAATTCATCTCCCTAGACGACTTCGACTTCATGCAACTTGCACCTATAAAAACAAGGACCAAGAAGAAGGTGAAGACTCTCTCTAGGTTGTTTGAAAAAGAAGGTATCAAGTATGCAAAGTTAGCACAACCTCCAAATAAAGCATAGGAAGAGGTGGATATATTTGACTATTTTGTAGAAAGAGTTAAATCAGGGAAGATCACTCATGAGACTATGAAAGAAGATGCCCAATCCACATTGAACACTCTTATCAAGAAATTTTATGCAATCAAGAAAATAAAGGATCAATATAAAGTAAGGATAGAATAACTAATAACTATAGTACAAAATATTACCCAATCTTTTGAGTTTGTTGAACCAACACTGGCTACCAGTATTGAGGAACCTATGATCCAAAAGGTGGAGAAGGTGCACATAATGGGAATAGTGGTTGGTGAATTCTTGGACTGGATGGTTGCACAAGGTACTAAACTCTTAATATCATCAATGAAGAAAATGAAAAGGATGGAAGCCATAAAATTAGTGTTAGATAAAACTGGTGATGCTTTTGTTCAAGAACAGGAAGATATGGAAAATAGTTTGCAAGATTGAGTCAAAATAAAGGAGATCAAATTGGATGCGTTGGTGGAAGATGGAATCATTCCTAATCAAGATATGTATGTGGAGGTGAAAGAGACTATATAACATAAAGTGAATGCCATCAAAGATTTAATCGATGACTTGCAAAGTGTTGGGAAAGTTAGCTAGGACAACAATTTGAACCTTATCAATAGAGTTGAAGATTTTCCTTGTATGTTGTGTGATTATAATGATAAGTTCTTCTCTTCAGGTACAGTTGTCCAAGAATTTACTAACATGATCCAAAAATAATTCGAAGATAAAGCCTTTTTAGTGGCTTTGATGGATAAGTTGCTAGATATTTAGTTGACCTTGTACAACTTAAAAGTACTTTTAGGAAGGCATGATGAAGCTTGTGATACATTGAAGGAGTCAATCCTAAGAGTCCTTTCCATTACTAAACATACTTCAGGACCAAACAAAGATGAAGTTCATGTTGTCATGAAGAAGTATGATGATTTTTTGATGAAGGATGTTGGAGAAGGTTGATTTTTCCTTGTTTTAGTTTTTATCATTTTCATTCATGATTTTTGTAATTAGTTCCTAAAAATTTACTTTTCATTTTCAAAATTGTAATTACATGTAAAAAAAAGAAGTCCTGAAACAATTTGGACTCCTTTGTTGAATAAGTCAAAATAGTTATTTCTTTCCTAAATTACCTCTTTTGCTTTCCACTATATATATATGAGGGGCTTCCATTGTAAATGGGCCTTTTTTGATCTTTTGAGACTAGATGTTTCCATTTTGAAAAGAAATTACAATCTTTGAGTTGAATGCACTAATTTGAAATTTATCAATGAAAGTGTTAGCTGTCAAAATCGCAGGCGGGATGCCTCAAGAAGCTGCCAACTCTTGATATGCTTTAGGGTAATAGACAAGGTCAAATAAATTCAACCTTCTACTCTTTAGGTGCTGCTAAACCTAGGTGGGTGTCCCTCTCTAAATGAAGCAAACTTAACTTATGATTATTTTCCTTACAGTGATTTGTCTACAATGGCAGATGGAAGTGAACAAATGAACTCAAACTTGATAGCAATATCAATTTGATAACAATAGCAATCTTTTGATCTAAATCTAAAATGTTCAACTAACAGATGAAAAGAAATTGAATGAGTTCAAATGATGAAGTGCAGAGACTAGTGCCTTATTGGGTATGCGGAGTCAAATGAAATCAAGATGAGCAACACTTCTTTGGAGAAAACTCAAAGTATTTGGCATATATTTTGTTTACAACTTGTATAAACATGCAAGACTGTGATTACTAAGCTCTACTTGAACAATCCAAATGAATCTCTCTGATTACTGTGATTAACTAAAAAGATTTAATATTTGCTTGAAAGAACCAATCAATTAACCACACAAATACAAAAAATGTCCACTGATGAATTGAATATAAACTTGTTACACCAATTTAAACAACCAGAAAGCATCAATCTTGGAGACAACTTAGCAATACTTTCATTAGATTCAACAAACAAATGATACTAGAGAAATGCAGCAACATCAACTGATTTTCATAAATACCTCCATTCTGAAATCATGCAACAATAATCTCTGATCTGATAATTTTATTCTATTGTATCTACTTGCTGTGTATCAAATGTCTAATAACTAATGGTGCTTTTACAATTACAAAATGCATATTTATACACCAACATTAGGAAAACATATCACATTAAGATCCCATGTTAGCCTTCCACAGAATTCAGGCTTAATTCATGTCAGCTTGCAACTGTAATTTTAGGAATCCACATGTCGGCCACAGTGTTTGAATTTTCATTAGTCACCAAAATAGTCACCAAGACAATCCAGTAGTTATGCCAAAGGCAATTAAATCATTAGTCATCCCCTTGGTTCTATTCAATTTTGTTGTGACTCATTTGAGTTAGAAAAGCATCATACAGATTACAATATATTTCATCAAGAGTCTGCTTACCACCTGTATGTCACTAAAACACTTTGTTTGTTACACCAAAGTCATGAAGTATTCTCATGTTCCTTTGTGTTTTACTGTAATATTTTTCTATCGAGGAGACCTCATATAGATAATACTTCATTATACCGAAAGCCATCCTTAATGTTCTCTCCCAGTTGCTGAGACATAAGAAATTATCTTACCGAGATACACTTTTTTTTCATTCACCTTTGTCATAGCTCTGTAATGTCGAGGAGACCTCTCAAAAATCATATTATGTTTCAGAAAAATCCCCCATGATCAAACCTATCGCCATGACTTATCGCTCTCGAGGAGATATCACATCAGCCAAATTTTTGTCTCAATGAAATAGCCCAAGATCATAGTAGTTTTCCAAGACAACATCAATCTCATGCTGATAGAAATCCATTTGTTTTATGTGCTTCGCTAAGAAAAACTGACATCGGGGAGACCTCTCGAAGAATGCATTGAGTCATACAGATCTACCCCGTCGTCGAGACAAATTAGTTTTCATGCCGAAACCAAGAAGAGTCTTTTTGTCCCTTTTGTATTTCATTAGCGAGACTAGAGGTCACTCGCCAAGACCTCACATCGAAAACTTTATCTCTTACCAAGATGTTCCTTTTTTCCTGCATCGCCAAGACATAACAACTTTCTCCCCAACAAAGTCACCCTTATGCTTCATCGGCGAGACCCAAGGTAGTCGTTGAGACAACACACCGATTAGCAAATTTTCTTACTAACGAGCCCTATGAAAGAAATGCTTTGTGTTGAGTCGGCAAGACACAAGATGTTTGTTGTGAAAATACTCTGATGCTACATAAGTCTTACCAAAATGCTCCTTTAGTTTCCTGTTAGTGTGACAACTCAAACTTGCCAAGACCCTCCTTCGTTGCACATGAGTCCTCCCGAAAACGCATTGATGAATACCCTATGTCAACAAGACCTAGTGATTTCTCCAAGATGCTACCCCGATGAAAATCTCTTGCCGAAATATGAATGCATCCACTACTGGTCGGTGAGACACGATGCCTTCGGTGAAACATTACCCCAACAACCCCTTAGCTCTTGCTGATGAAATTTTGTTGTCAAGACAATGTGAGAGTCCTGCCGAACGAAACCATAGATGAAATCTGGTCACTGTGACAGTGTGATAGTCATGTCGATATGCTTGCATCAAACATATGTTAACACAAAAGCATCATGGGTCGGGGAGACCTAGATAGACTTATGCTGATATGGACCACAACATGAAAAATGTATGACTCAATGGATTCTATGGGGCTACACGACCAAAATATGGGTAAAAATATCATGAAATGAGGAAAATGTGCCTAAGGAAGGACTCATATGGAGACTCAGGGGTATGAAAGATATGTAAAAATCATCAGATTTTTATAGTTCCAACAGAAAGAAGCAAATTGCCTCCAACCTTTGCTTTCGATCACGTTTGTTATATGCAAAATTGTTCTTATGTCATTCTCATTATATTTTCTTAAAGTTGATTTGTATGTGGCATTTTATTTCTTTAATTGAAAGGGAATTTAGATATAGTACTGATAGACTTCGTTCTATCATATTAAATTTGGACCTTTTGTGAATTTTGTTGAGAATGTGTAGTATTTGAGCTTCAATATTCAATTATGTTCTTGTGTATGAATCATGTTAAGAATGTGTAGTCTTTGAGCTACAATTTTTAACTATATTCACATGAACCTTTGGAATCATTCTTGGGAAAAAATTGAAGTCTTTGAGCTTTAAGTTTTTGCTTGTCATTCGTGTGATCTTTCTATTTTGTTTGGAAGCTTTGTGGGAAAGCAGTTGAAGAATTTTTGTTTCAGTGGGCTTTCTAAGTTACTATCATTCACTGGTACTTAGGTATCAGCTATTATTGCTCCAACTTGTTGTATTAAAGAATTTCATTTTTATTTGTTTCTCTTGTTCTGAAATAAGAGAATATGCTAATGGAGACACCCCCATGGATAATCATAATGTACATATCTTAGTTTAGTTTCTAGTTGATTTTTAGTGAGCAATAAGAAGGGAGCCTCCCCTTTTTAAGAGGAGAGATTTTATCTCATCATAACTGTGGTTGAAAATCCTATTTTGTAATTTGTAAAGGAATTACAAAATATTCACCCTTGAATAGGTTCTTAGTTTCAAGTACATTTCAGGACTCAAGATCTAAGAGAATCAAAGAGGGATACATGGTAGGATTTAGATAGGGTTCAAACTCCAAGTTGAACCTAGGACTTGGAACCTAAATTTTTAGGTTCCAAGTCTCTTTCAAGTCTTGGGGTTCAACAAAGAGCTACAGGGGACTTTTTGGGGGTTAGACCTTTGGAGGAACCTGGAACATAAAACTTGAAGTTCTAGGTTCCAAGTCCCTTCCAAGACCTGAGGTCCATTAAAGAACTGAAAAAGGATACATAGAGGGGGATGGTAGAAGGTAGAGAAAAAGGTGGATTTAGAACTAGATACTTGATTCAAAGTTCATATTAGTACCCAAGGTATGATAGGAACCACAAAACATCAGTAGGGGATAAACCTTAAGGAAGAACATGGAATTAGAAAATTAGTTTCTAGCCATATGCCATGGCTTGAGGCTCAAAGGAAACTACTTACAATATTTTTGGGCTTGAGAGTAATATGACCAATTCCTTCAAAATTTTGATAGAGTCCCACTAGTGGTTCTATTTGGGGATGTGTTCCTTTTGTAGGAACAATGAGAATCTAGAGAGAACTCTAGTGGAAGACTAAAAAAATCACCATGATAAAAAAATATGAGATTGAATGGGCCCATAACATGCTGTCCTAGCCAACATGGGTTAAGACAACTTGGAACAAACATTGAGAAAAATGTGAAAGATGTAACATTGAAATCACTACTCTTAATAAGAGCTTGACCACTTATTACAAGTAATATTTTATATTTTTACCACGCATGGGTAGCACCATTGGTTCTCCATCCAAATATGTAAGATGATATAAATTTGATTCATACCTCTCAACAACTCCAAAAGGCCAATGCCATAAAGGGACAAATTTCCCTTTCTTTCCCTTATTCTCTAACTTAGAATTCCAAACAACCATATCACTAATATGGAAATCCCTTAGTGGTGTCTTATTATCATGCATATGGTTCATTATCTACTTATGTTACAAGTTTCTATCTTGTGTAACTTTCCATTTCTCATGTAATTCAATTAACGCCATGAACCTTAAAGAAATTACATCAACTTGGCCATCATCAATATCATGTGACAACTAATACATATGCAACTCTCTATTGATAGGAATCCTAGCCTCTGTTCCATATACTAGTTAAAATGGACTTCTTCCAATAGCCTACTTGAAAGTGATTCTATCAACCCAAATGAAATACTTAAATTTTTTGACCACCTCTTCTTATTTTGGTTCAAAGTCTTTTTTTATGATTTTCATTAGGATTTTATCACTTGACTCAACCTATTTATTTATTTGTGGTTGGTATGGAGAAGAGTGCACCAAGTTTATACAAAACTTGAAGCATAATTTATACATTTCCTAAGATCTAAAGTACATAAAATTTTTAGCTAAGTTTTTAGTAGTCACTCCAAACAAGGTGATTATATTACTAATAAAAAAATCCACTACCACCCTAGATGTTGCATTATGGTTTAGAATTGCCTCAACCCACTTGGTGAAGTAATTTTTTTCCATAAGGATCCAATGAATTCATGTCTGTGTTTTTATTTAATTTATCCAATAAAGTCAATTCCCCACTAGAAAAAAAAGGCGCTTCAACTATGAGAGGTAGCAAGGGATGTACACTAGCAAATTTTAGCTTACTTGAAAATATTTGGTAGGCATCACACTTTTTTATCATCTATGATACATCCTTAAATAGTGTGGGCCACTAATAACCATCCCTAAATAGTGTGGGCCACTAATAACCATCCCTAAATTTTAGCTTAAATAATGTGGGCCACTAATAACCATCCCTAAGGATATTATTTGTTTTGGTCTTACCCTTGAAATATCCTCCACATACACCATGATGACATTCTATCGTTGTGTAAGCATACTCATTGTCTAGGCACTTAAGCAATATAATTTTGTGGTTCTTCCATGCCAAGTCACTTTGGATCCACATGTATCTCTAAGATTGTAGGTTAAGGATTTTTCTTTGGTCACCATCCTAGAAGGTGGAAAATTCATGTTCACAAGATAGAAAATTGCTTCCATATACCATGGATTGTCACTCAAACTGTATGGAACAACATCACCCACATTTAACTCATTTACCTCTTCTACCTCCAAGTTGGAATTACCCAAAAACTTGGCCAAGCCTTGGCCTCTAACAAGTTTTCTAATCTATATCTCCATATAACACTCTTATATATCTTGTTTATCTAGCATAATCTTCTACTTGAAGCTTCCTTATGTATGAATATATGTCTTATAATTGGGTGTGGCACACATGCTATAATTTTTACATCCATAAGATATATTTAGTTCTTCACTAGCATGACCAATGTATAATCATACTTTTCCATTGTTATATTTCAACTTAGCTACTTGCAATGAATTATTGAAGAATTATATTGGATACCCATATCCTTCTTTATTCTTTTGTAGTATCACAACGACTATGCTATAAAATTATGAAAAAAAAAAAATCGAAGGGGCCTAGACTAATTAATACTTTCCAAAATAGGTGCCTTCAAGATTGTTTTTTTTATCCTTTAACACTTTAGCTAGATCTATGCTCCACTCAATTGATTATCCTTTCTTGATAATTTTTGACATAGCCTTAGGCTTCTGAACAAAGTTAGGAAAACATCTCATAACAAAGTTGATCTACCCAAAAATGGATTGAATTCCATTGAAATATTTGAGTTGAGGGATGAGGCCAATGGTTTAAACTCTCTCAAGGTCTATTCTCACCTCATATTTAGATATAATGTACATCATAAGTTTACCCCCTTTAACACAAAATTAACATTTATTTAGATTTAGAGAAATCTCTTACTCTAAATATCTTTTAAAAATCAATTCCAAATGTTAATGGAGTTTTTACTTGGAGTAATAGGAGAATTGGAGATGCTGCTATTTTTGAAAGACTAGATAGAATTTTGGTGTCCAATTTTTGGATGGGAGATAGGTGGAAGACCAGTTAAAAAATATTGGATGGACGAGGCTTTGGTCACTGGCCAATAAAGTTTGTGGCTGAGTTGCCACAACAATGCATTAGGTAGACTTTCAAGTTTCAACTTATGTGGCTCAAGGATGGGTCTCTTCAAGACTTGCTCCCTGGCTAGTGGGATCCTTATAAGCCTGCTTATGGCACTACTATGTACACTTTTTCCAAGAGGCTTCAGTATGTTAAATATAGGTTGAAAAGATGGAATAGGCATCACTTTGGTAATTTGTTTCATGCAAAAAAAAAGCTTAGGATAGACTGGATTTAATCACTAGGTAGATTCAAGTCCAAGGCCTCATGGAGGAGTTGGGTTTGTTAGAGGCTATTGCAGTAAAAGATGTTGAGGAATGGAAGTTAAGAGAAGATTTTTTTTGGAAAGAAAAAGTCTCGTATTGAATGGCTTCAGGCTGGTGATTGGAACACATCTTTTTTTCATAACTCTATTAAGGATCGGAGGCAAGGTAATGTTATTTCATCTCTCATGTTGGATGATGAAGATATTTTGTCCTCCTCTGCTTCTACTTTTGCTAAACGTGTTTAGTATTTCTCTACTTTATTCTCTGAGGATTCACCTCCAACTAAGGAGGATGAATCTAGGATTCTAGATTATATCCCATCGTTGGTGTCCAATGAAATGAATGAATCATTGCTTTCTCCTATTATCTTTTCAGAGTTAGAGTTCTAATGTTGTGTTTCAGATGAAGAAAGATAAAGCCCTAGGGCCCGATGGATTCCCAGTTGAATTTTTTCAGGAATTATAGGAAATTGTTAAGGTGGATCTCTTAGAGGTTGTTTAGGAATCCCTCATGAATAAACAAATGTTGAAGTCTTTGAATGCTACCTTTTTAGCTCTCATTCCAAAGAAGGAGGGGGATAACTCTCTAGATCTTTTTAGGTCAATTGCTTTATGTAATGTTGTTTATAAGATTATTACTAAGTTGATTGCGAAAAGGATCAAACCTTGGTTGGGTGGGTTAATCTCTGAGGAGCAAGGGGGTTTTGTTGCTAGTAGATAGATCATGGATGGTGTTATTGTTGTTGTTGAGACTGTTCATTCCATGGAGTCTCCTAAAGAAAAATATATTTTTATCAAGTTGGACATGGATAAAGCATATCATCGAGTTAAATGGATCTTTTTATTTAGATTCTTGGAGCTTTTGGCTTTGCTAGAGGCTGGATTGAATGGGTCAAGAGTTGTGTTGCTTCTTCCTCCTTTTCGATGCTAATCAATGGTGAGCCCACAGAGTTGTTTGGTGCTTCTAGAGGTCTCAGACAAGGAGATCCTTTGTCTCTCTTTTTTTTCATTTTGCTTGTGGAAGGATTGGGGAGGTTTATTCATGCTCAGGTAGCTAGCGGTTTGATTAAGGGTTGGCATTGGGGAAATGATATTCCCCCTCAGTCTCATCTTCAGTTTGTTGATGATATTGCCTTGATGGGCAAGGTGAAGGTTGAGGAGGCTATCAATTGGCACACTGTGTTGGACTACTACTTGGTGGCTTCAAGGCAACACATTAATGAGGGGAAGTCCTTCATATACTTCTTCCATACTCCTAAGGCTATCCAAAGGAGAATAGTTGACATACTTTTTTTCTAGATTGGTTTTCTCCCCTTTGTTTATTTGGGAATCCCTCTTTCCATTCGTTCACTCCCTAAAAGGTTTTGGTAGGATATCCTTGATAAGTTTCAAATTTTGGTCAGCCATTGGACTTGTAGGTGGCTTTCTTCGGTAGGTAGAGTGACTCTTCTAAAGTCAGTGGTTCAAGCTCTCCCTCTTTATAGGTGATTTTTTCTTTCTACTCCTTCCAACTTCATCAAGGAATTTGAGAGATTATCTCATTAGTTTTTTTGGTCTGACAACTTTCTTCATAGAAAGTGGAGCTTGGTTAAGTGGGATGATGTTTGTAGGCCAAAGCAGGAGGGTGGTCTTGGCCTACGATGGACTAACTTGAATGGGTAGGCTTTGGCTACTAAGTTGTATTGGTGTTGGTGTTCACAACAACATATGTTGTGGGCTAAAATTCTCGCCTTCAAATATTTGGGTGTGGTGGAAAGTGTGGAGGTTTCTAGATTTAGTGTGGAGGGGAAGGGCTCTATGATTTGGGGTACCCTCAAAAGGGGTGCCAAACTTGTTAAGTAGGGGCATTTTTGCATTATTAGTGGTGGTCAGGAGGATCTCTTTTGGCATGATTCTTGGGATGGGTATCCTCCCATTTTTTCTTCTCATCCTTACCTTCAAGACTTGTGTCAGGTTTTTGAGGAGGCAACTTGGTGTCATGTAGCAGACTTCAAATCCCAACAAACCTTGGGTTTTATTACTATATCTAGGTGGAAGGACCCTCTAGAGTGGCCTCCTGGGGGTGTGGTGGAGGATGGTCAAGAGCTTGCTAAGATTCTATTAGATCTTGTTTGTAACTCTCTTCATGCAAAAGATGTGCTATCTTGGGGTCCTAATCCAAAAGGAAAATTTTTGGTTGCTTCTGGTTATCAGGTTCTAGATAAACAAGTTTTTGGGAGCTCTAATATTTCTTGGTGGAAGCATGTTTGGAACAAGTTTTCTTGGCCTAAATGTAATTTTTTCTCTTGGCTTGTGGTTCAAGGTAAGTGTCTAACTTGGGATAATCTTTGAAAGTGAGGGTTCCAAGGCCCCTCCATGTGTGTTATGTGTGTTAATCATGAAGAATGTTTCCCACATCTCTTCTTTCAGTGTTCCTTTCGAAAGATATTTGGCTTCTTTGGTGGAATCTTTGGAACCTACCATGTTTCCATGTTTCTTCTTTGGATGATTTTTGGAGGAGACAGGGATCCTCTCTAGCTAAGACATCTATTTTGAGACTTGCCTGGATCATTGGCCCTAGTTTGAGTGTTCGACATATTTGGTTTGAGCGTAATAGGAGAATTTTATTGGATAAAATTTTTCTTATTGGGAAGATTTGGAGGAGAATTCTCGGGGTTTTGCAGGAGACTCTAATGACTAAGTGTGATTTTTCTATATCAGTTGATCTTCGGGATTTGGATGTGGTTAATGCTTTGGGCATTGTTGAGGGGGATAGGAGAAATTTGAGCAAAGTGCATCGTGGTTAGCGGCATGAGAGGATTGCTTATGTTGGTTTTTGGTGCCCTCCTGCTCTAGGAGAGCTGAAAATTAATATAGATTGGTCTTCTAGTGGCAATCCTGGACATGCTGGAGTTGGAGGTATTGGTAGAGACAGTTTCTCCAACTCGTATAGTAGGAACCTCTTTGTTTTCAAAATGAAATGAAGTTATCCTAGTATACAACTATACTCTCATCAATGAGACAAGAAAAATCCACGTCCATTGATCTTCATAAAGTTGAGTCTTCATTCATTAATCTAAATAGTACTCTCATATACATGTACATGCCTCACAGAGTAGTATATGTTGTCTTATGTTGTTCTAACTCCTCCCTTATGTTTCTCCAACTCGTTAACAACCAACTAGTTGTATCTCGATAAGCCATCCATTAGGGACATTAGTTATGATCCAAATATTTTTTGCAACAAATGATCCATGCTCAGGAGAGGGTAATTATCCTTGAGGGATTTAAGGTTGAAGTTCCTAAAATCAACACATAATATTATCTCTCCATTCTTTTTTCTTATTGGGAAAAGGTTACACACCCACTTAGAGTGTCTAATGTATTTTATGGTTTCCCCTTCCTTTAACTTCATTTTTTTTTGTATTTAGGAGCCAAGGTAGGGACGATAGGCCTCTATTTCTACCATAATGGTTTAAAATTGAGCTAGAATAGAATGGTATGTTGAAACAAATCCACCCTATGGGCCTAAAGATCCTCAAATGACCAAACAAAACATTTTTTTGAACTTAATAGGGAAATTAGCATTTATTCCTCATTTTCCTTCAACATTTTATTGATATATGCCATCATGCTATTCTCATTTGTCTCCAAGTTCACTCCATCAACACCATGTTTGTGAGTTGAGTTTATTTTTCTCTTGTAACGATCTCCACTATCAAAAAGTTTTCTAGAGCAAATAGCCCTTTGGGAATAGAAAAATGGAGTACCTAAAATAATGAATAGATGACTTCTAAAAACTTGAATCAACACTTAAGGAGCTTTTAATATTGAAGATAAATTATAGGGAGAAGTAATTAATATAACTACTTTTTTAATCAATTGGAGCTTGACTAAAATCCTAGAGAGCATCTCTCTAGAAGAAGAATGGTCATATAAGAAACCAATAGTTAGGAATTTAAGAAATTTTGGAATCAAATTACTAAAAATACATTGAAAAAGAGAAGACAAGGAAATTCATTGATAAGAGGAAAAATGTATCCTTGTTGAATATGATGACTCTAGTAAATCCTATTAAATATATGATCCTAAGGTGAAAAAAATTCACAACTATATAGATCTCATTTTTTAGGAAGAATTCCAACTTCCAATTGTTCATCATGTTTATTTTTGAGAAGAGAAAGATGATAATGATATACCATCATAGTCAACCAAAAAGGTTGAGTTAAAAGGAAAAAGTACTAATAAATCAACTTAACAAAGAGAATACATCAATAAGTTGAATTCAAGCTCATTTTCCATTTAACAATATAAATTTCCTCTAAGGACATTAGATTTATCAAGGATAATGCACATTAGATTGCAAGATATTGAGGTCACTTATGCATTGATGACAACCATTTTAATGGCTCATGAACCAATAAAATTTGAGGAGGTAATAAAAGAAGAAATTTTTTAAACTAGTATAAATAAAAAAATTGATCTAATCATCAATACAAGACATGGGAGTTTGTACTTTTAATTGTTTGTAAGGAATCAATTGATTATAAATGGGTGTTAAAAATCAAGTTCAAATATGAAGGCTCAATTAGTAAACATAAAGAAACATTGGTAGTTGACATTATAAATATATTGAAGGTGTTGATTATGAGTAAACCTTTGCTCCATCCATAAAAATGATCATAGTCAAAATGGTGATATCACTTGCTTTTGAACATAGAAAATCTATGAATGGGTTTGAAAAGCGCATTCTTGAATTATAGAGATTTGATAGAGGTATACATCACACAACTTCAATGTTCTTTAAAAAAATGAAAAGAATGTGTGCTATGCCACTTAAAAAGGTAACTATATGGTTTAGAATTGAGTCCATGAGTCTAGTAATAAAAAATTGATAAGTATTTTCTCAAGTGGGTATTTAAAAAATAGAATGTCAATACAAATTTGTACTTTAAGATTAATAATCATAGGTTATTGTTTATTGTGTTGTATGTTAATGATTTACTCATTACTAGGAATGATCAATCCCTTATACATGAAGTGAAAGAAGATATGAAGAAAAATTGAAATGTTTGACTATGGATTATCTCATTATTTTATTAGAATTAAAGTGTGCAAAAAAATTAGAGAAATATTCCTCTCTCAAATAAAGTATTGAAAATAATTTATCACATGATTCAAAATGCATGACTACAATGCTTCACAAACAACAATGAAGATGGTAACTAAATTTATTAATATTGAAGACCTAAATGGTAAGAAAATAATGGAACACTACATAGAAGTTTGGTAGGAAATTTTATTTACTTCACTAAGTTAATTATCTAGTCATATCTTATGCAATTATAACATTGTCTAGTTTCATGACTCACACAAAATAAATTCATTGGCTAGCTACAAATTTAATTATAATAAATATTCAATTAACACATAACTTTAAATTAAACTATTAGAAGAATGAGTATTTCATACTTGTTGGTTTTTAGATTCAAATTAGACAAGTTGCATAAACTTTAGGAAATTAACATTTAATTACTACTTCAATCTTGGATCCACCATTATTTCATGGAGTTGTAAGAAGAAAACAAATGTTGCATTGTCATCAATAGAATTAGAGTGCAAGGTATTTATTGTAGAAATAGGTGAAGTAATATGACTCGAATAACTTTTCTAGGATCTTTGACAAACGCAACCTGACTCTATAATTATGTATTATAATAATCTAACTTTGTTGAAGATATCTAAGAATATATTGTTTCATCCTCACACAATGTATATTAAAGTATATCATCAATTCATTTGTAATAATATCCTCAATAAGGAAATTGAGCTAGTTTATACACCAAGAAATGAACAACTTGCAAATATCTTTAATGAGACTTTGAGGAAAGATAAGTTTGTATAATTTCAAAAATGTATTGGTGTTAAGTTTTCTTTATTTTTACATGGGTAGTCAATAAATCTACTATTCAAATATTTGTTAATATTTATCATGTACAATGGCACATTTGTCACATAAAATACATCTATCTATATTTTTCTACTTAAAACAACATTGAATCTTTATGTATAATATATATATATATATATATAAACAATATTGAGATTTTTATTTTACCATCTCTATTGGCACTACCATGGTAAATTACAACCTGTCATTGATACAAATAGAATTTACAAGAAAATAATTATAGAACTACTAAAAATATATTAAGAATTTAGTCCCTGTTCTAACAAATTTCAAATATTTCTTCTACAAAGGTATGGGCTCTAGTATTACAAGAGTATATGCAAGAGTACTTAGTAGTTAATTTCTTGATAATATCCTATAATTAGGTGGAAGGAGACATAAAGTTCATAGGTAATATTGAAAATTATTTGGCTTTGACTATACTCGTGGACTATTTATTGGTGGAAGGAATAATAAGGGTGATGCTAATATTTGGGTTCTCATTGGTCATACTAAAAAATGTTGTCCTTGATGGGTTGGTCTTAACTAGTACACTCTAAGAATTGATTTCTTAGGTGGCTCATGTGGGATCCAATCGTAATTCGTCAATTTCTCATTCATCGTTAACAAAGGTCGTTTGGTAGATGATTTTAAATTTTATGATTTTGAATTGTCTCCCACCCACCCATGCATAGCTTGTAAATTCCCCACAATGTAGAAGCTAGCTATGCAGTATAAGAAGAAATTAGTTTCCTCACGAGTCAATTGCACCATTTCATTATATACAAAAAATAGGTCTCCAACCATATTGGTTTATAGTTTCTACTGTAATCTCAACTTATGCGAAAATGGGAGCTTTGGAGTAGAAAATCTATACAAACATGAACAATATATAAATTTTGTCAAATGTTGTAGTTGGAAAATCTCTAGTAGACATGTGCATGCAAAATGTAGAAGCAAGACAAGACATGAAATGTTTGACCAAATGTCTCAAAAATGTGGTCTTATGGAATGTTACAATTGTCGGATATGCAAAAAATGGGTTTGTTTTAAAGGTTTTAGAAACTCTCAAATCATCATTCTCTCCTTCTCATTTGTTGTTGTCATCATAGTAAAAGAAATAATAGAATGAAATTCCTAAATAGTTAGAGAAACAAACAATAAAACCCTTGTTGTAGTCTATTTCTCAAATTAATAAACCTTATGACTTAGTTAAAAAACAAAATCTATGTTAATTTCTCCTATTATTTTTAAACTTCTAATGGGTTAGCCCTCTCTCTTATGATTTTTTTTTCAAATTCAACATCAACATATATTTATATAGAAGTTATGTATGCTCATGTTCATTTATAAATCTGTATGAGTACATAAAAGAAAGAAAGAAAAAGACATTAAAATATATATTTATATATGATCTGCATGTCCATAAAAGGCATGCTTAATACATTTAGACCCTCTCTTCCTACGTCTCTACAAACAAATGGCAAGAGAAGTTAAGAATAAGAGGAGTAATAAGAACATTGATACACCTATTCTCAAACTAGGACAATTAACCTAGAAAAAAAAAATATTATTAAAAAAATGAAAACCCTTAACTACCATTTCATAAGAGTCGTCTTATTTTCCAAAACAATAAATTGTATCCTACATAATAATAAGTAAATATAAAAAGAGAAAAAAACATAGAATAAAATAGGAATACATACAATGAGAGAGGACAAAAGAACAGATTTGTTTTTTTAAAATCATAAAAATTCTTACGAAACTTGTTTTGTTAGGGCCTCCAAATCCATGGAGAATGTAAAGATTGGGAGCGAACCCTAATGAGCTTTTTGTGGTGCTAAAAACTGGTGGTTCGGTGCTAGAAATGGTCAATTATCCTTGATAGTGAATAATGCTAAAATTGCTAGTAATTTAGGTTTCCTTTAAAAAAGAATAAGGCATGCCATGCTAAACTTAAAATTATATAATTTCCCTAAAAGTTAAACATTAACTCCTTTTAAAGGAAAACTCTTAAATAAAAAGAGCCTTACTTTATACTTTATGAGAATCTATTAGAGAATTAGCTTTTCTTTAAAATATAGATTATGATCAAAATGACAAAACCAAAATCATATAATATTTATATAGCTTCCTTTTACCTTTTAAAACAATTCTTAAAATGGATGAATAATTTGCTTCTCTTTCTCTTTATTTTTATTTTTATGAATTTCTTTTTTATTAAGTCTAGAGACATATTACATGGAATTAATTATATATACTCAAATAAATTAATCAATATTTTTAATTAGGTATTTATTTTTATTTTAATCTTCTTCATATCATTAGATCATATTAGGACATTTTACAAGAGGAGCCTATTGCAACTACAGTAGATTTGATGAAACAAAAAAATAAAATAAAAGAGATTTGATGAAACAAAAAAATAAAATAAAAGAGATTTGATGAAACAAAAAAATCAAATAAAAGAAATTTGATGTAACAAGAAAATCAAATCAAAGAGAATTGATGAAACAAAAATAAATAATATTTTTTATCCTAAAGAGCAATCAAAGATTTGATCACAAAGATAAATCAATCAAAAAAGAAAATTATTGAATGATAACACTCCATGTATTTTATATATATTAGTATTTAATATATGTATGCTAGTTAGATAAAATAAATAAACAATTAAATAAATAGAAATGTGTATAGTGTGTGGAGTTAAAAGTAACAATTTATTTATTGTTTAACAAGGGAAATGCAAGATAAATGAATTATTTTACACCTATTCATCATGGAAACCCACTTCCTTAGCATCTAAAATTTTGTTCTCCTTATTCAAATCTTCGATTACATAAGCAAAATAAATTATAAAGTTATGAGTGTTTTGAGTAGCAATTTTTTTTATGCTTGAAATATAACTTTCTAAACTCTCTCTATACATAAATGCTCATATCAATAAATAAACGATTATATCTTGATAGATGAAATAACTTATTGGCAAAAACCTCATTATAAAGAAAACCAAGTGAAATAAATCCACTAAAATAATCCCCCCATATGAGAGATAAAGATAGATGGTCTATGAGAGCCCCCAAAAGTAGAACGTTCCTCCACTGCTCCTTTGAAACTAAGCAAGCATTAGAATAATGTTTATAATTCCCCCCTTAACAAGGAAGAGGTATAAGCAAGACAACTGAAATTGGGCACAAAAGTGTGCATAGGAATTTAGGCCAAAATTTAGGTCCAAAAAGATGTACAAGAAATTGAAAATGGGTGTGTATCAAGACACATACACATGAGGTGAGAATCACAAGGATCCATTGATGTGATGTAAAATCAAGGCACTACACAACCCCTCATTGCACTTTATAATTCAATTTAGGTATAAAATTCCCTCCCTTAGGAGCACACATTCAATTTGTGTGGCACTTTATATGAGCACATTTACAAACTTATTTGATTTTTAAGTTCTTACAAATTTAGGTCATGAGGTGGACAAGGAAGACATATATCATGTATGTCTTTCAAACCTCAAGAAAATGACAAAAATAGAAAATGAAAACCCCCATTATTTAAAGAATGACACCTCTTGAAATAATACAATGATATGGCACTTTATTAGTGCATGGAAAATTCCACAAAATGGATTTGATGTATAAAAATTCAAAAGAGGCATACTCAAAATTTAAAATTTTGAGACATTCATGCAAAATTAACATCACCACAATGTAGAGCTCAAAATATCATTCACTTTCAAAAAAATAGGACCTAAGCCCAAACGAGCCCTTTGAAGTTCCAAAAATGAGAAATATGTAGGTTGTCTTCTGAAAATATGATTTTTTAAAAAATCTGTATATCATATTGCAAAATAAATCATGCCACTAGAGAGGACGAAAAAATATGCAAAATGAAAAAAATTCACTCAAAAAGACATTAGTATTCCCAAGAACAAGGCTCCTAAAGTTAAGCCAAAAATAAAATAAGCCAATGATGAAAGGGAAAACTTAGGGAAGAAATCAATGACGTAATGTTAACGTCATGATGATGTTTCTAGTGGAATATTCCAAAATTCTACCAAAATATTCCTCATGGTCATAATATTCCAAAAACACTTTTTTATTTTTTCCAAAACCACTTGGAAAGTTGAAAACCACACTTTGAAAGTTGAAAAACCACCCAAAAGAGGGGCAAGTGGTTTTGGCATGTAGCAATGACATCAGTGAGGTACTATGTAGGTTGACTATTGATATCATCCTTGCACATTCCTTACTTTTTTTGCACAAAAAATTTAAAAATTAATTAAAAAAATTGTACATAAAGGCCAAGACAACACATATTTTGAGATAAATGCATAGGAATCTAGGCACAGAGGTTGAGGCAACTTTCTAGTGTAGTACAATACTATAATTGTAGGGTAAAAGTACAAATTTGTGTAACACTTTTATAAAGGAAATGACCAACACTGGTGTAACTTTTAAATTTGAATCAATAAAAAGTGGCATATATGTTTTAGTATATTTTATGTTTGTATTCTTTTAAAAATAAAATAAAATAGTTTTTTTATAAATTAACACTATAATTTAGTTGTTGATAAAATGTTGAACTGAGACATCAACATGAGATGTCAATCTTTATATAGTATTGTTTTTTTCCTTTAAATTTTTTGTGTGTATTTATAACCTAAAAATTTAGTGCATGGATATGTTTTCTTCCAATATATATATATTAAAGTGTTCGTGTATTAAAACATAGTTGTTTCCATTTGACACCAACTTTTATATTGAATATTAATCCAAAATAGAAAAAAATATACAATCTTGATATAGATTCTTTATCTACTACGTCATTTTTTTTTCAAATTTTTAATAAGTTTTAATATTTTCTTGACATGGTAATCAACCTAATATTTGGTGTTGATAACCTACTTTTAGTAAAAATTAAAAAATAATAATTAAACTATTAAAATATATATTTTTGAAAAATAATCTTATGGATCTACAAAAGGGTATTTTTTGTATTTAAAAAAATATTATTTAAATACATAAGTAGAAGTTGTTGAAACATCAATTTTTTCCAATAATCATATTTTTCTGATAAATTGGCCTCAAATTAGTGTTATATATGCATCTAGCCTATAACTTTAGTTGGAGAAGTTTTGAAAATATATAAATTAGCTACAATTAATCTTAGTAGGTGATATGTTTGACCAAAATTAATATTTAGTTAGAAATAGTAAAATCTAGTTGTGCTGATAAGTTGGTTAAAAGTGTGACACAATTTTATACTTTTACCCTATATGGTTGTACAGATCTGTATGGACCGTACAGATTTATGTACGGTCATTCATGGCTAGGCCAAAAAAATCAATAATTTCTCTAAATACCCAAGTGTTATATATCAAAAGTCATCTCTTAGTCCTCCTGAGTGCAACCATGAGATAGGTTTTGTTTCAACATGCACCATTTGAAACTTGATTGCCACAACCCTCACAAATTCAAGAGAGAAAGGGATTGGATTTACAATATTGCTCTAATACCATGTTGGAGCAACCAATATCTTCTTGCAAACTCAAAAAAATCCACAAATGAACATATGGAAAATGAGAAAATATCATATGCATGTGAGTGTTAAAATGTACAAATGAGCCTTGCTTATAAAGGCAAATGAGAAGAGGTGAGAAGGTAGGAGTCAAATGAGCTGACTCTCCCTCCAAGTATGAAACAAGTGTAGAACTCTATCGAAAAGTGTTGAAGCACTTGGTGAGTCTACATGAGGTGATAAAAAATCTAGATAACCTCTAAGTGAGCTTAATTTTAGTGTTAATAGGACTCTACTAAGTAGGCTAAAAGCTAACTAGTTTGATAATACCTCTTTTCACACTAACAATGAGGAATATTTTATTTAATGAAAAAATCTTCTAAATCCTTAGTTGCAAGAAGTGAATTGAGAAATTAATCATGGCATGAAAAGCTTGGCCAAATTAACCACTATTTACTAAAGAAAATATTCAATCTAAATATAGTATAAAGAATATAGAAAAATTCTAGAAAATATTGGAGAGACCCCAAGAATTTTTAGAAGTTAGTTCATTTCAATTTTTTGGACAAATGCGAAAGAAATGAATAGGGAAAATCCTAATATTTCATGGTATTAATAAATGACTTCACTTGAAAGGTACAAGTTTACTTTCTAAAGAACAAGTCTAAAATAAATGACATTTTCAAGGAGTTTGTACACCAAGACAAGAATGAATGTGATAAAAAATATTAATATGCTAATATCAAATAATGGGGGAACTATATCTCAAAAAAAATTGTTAACTTTCACAAACAAAGTGGAATCAAGAGGAAACTCTTGGCTCCATATACTCCCCCAAAAAATGGAGTAGCTAAAAGAATAAATAGGTGACTTCTAAAAAATTATGAAGCAATGCTTAAGGAGCTTGTAATCTTGAAGATAAATTATGGAGAGAAGCATTTGATACAACTACTTATTTGATCAATTGGAACTTGACTAGAATCTTAGGGGGCATCTCACTAGAAGAAGCACGGTCACACAAAAAATCATTAATTAGGTATTTGAGAATATTTGGGAGCAAATTGCTTAAAATTCAAAAAGGAAGAGAAGGAAATTCAATTATAAGAGTCAAGAAAGCATCCTTATTGAATATAATGACTCTAGTAAATCCAACAATTGAGATAGGAACTACTTGTTGATTAAATACCCAAATGATAAAATAATTAATAGAACATTAAATATGATTTTGGTAAGAAAATTGATGTACTTGACTGCTACTTGTCTAACCATATCTTACATAGTTATAATATTGAGCATTTCATGAATCATCCAAAATAAATTCATTGGTTAGATACAAAGTGATTTATAATATGTCTTCAAGGAACAAGCATGTTAAGTTAAAATATTAGAAGAATGAAGATTTCATACTTGTTGGTTTTTTAGATTCAAATTGGATAGTTGCATAGACTCTAGGAAATTAATATTTGGTTTTTGCTTCAATCTTGGATCCACCATTGTTTTATGGAGTTATAAGAGGCAATCTAATTTTGCATGTCATCCATAGTAGTAGAGTACACGCTATTTGTTGTAGCAACATGTAAAGTAATACAACTCAAACAACTATTTTAGGATATTTGACACACACAACCTAATCCCCACAATTATGTATTATGATCATAAAAGTGTGTTGAAGATGTATAACAATCCATTGTTGCATCTTTGCACAAAGTATATTGAAGTACATCATCACTTCATTTGTAAACACAACCTCATTAAGGAAATTGAGCTAATTTATTCCCTAACAAATGAGCAACTTGTAGATATCTTTACCAAGCCTTTGAACAAAGACAAATTCATATATTTTCAAAAAAGTATTAGTATAAAATATTATTTATTTGTGTATGAATAACTAAAAAACTTATCTGTCATAAATGATCCATCATCTAATTAATTTGTGTGATAAAATGAAGCTGGAAAAATATTAGAAATATAAACTCTATTTTAGAGACACATCGATCGCATAAAAATGGATCTTTCTATATTTTAGATACTTCAAACATCTTTGAATCTTCACATAATACATAGAAACTCTATTAAATTTCTTATTTTACTATTTCTATTGGGCTACCATGGCACATTACAATATGTCATCGAGACAAACAGAATTTCAATGAAATAGTACAACTCCTGAATATGGGTTGAGGTTCTACCAAATATCAAATATTTCTTATAAAACGAGTAATGTTGAAAATTATCTGCCTTCGACTGTACTCGTGGAGCATCCATTGGTGGAATGAATAATAGGGACGAGGCTAATATTTGGGCTCTCACTGCTCATACTCACAAACGCTGGCCTTGATGGAGTCGGCAACGACGCAGAGTCGGTAGATATCATGGTTATAACATGAGATATAAGAGGGCGTGTCTCTGCATCCGCCTGCGTGCACAGAAGTGCAATGTGAATGCATCTCACCACTTGCTCTGCAGGGCAATCGTCTACAATTGTAGAATCAACCATGCTCAGAACATGTCCTCCTTTGTGTAGTCTCCATGCCTGCACCATTAATCCATTCATGTTAGTTTGCGAAAATAATGATGAAAACTGAATACATTTGGTGGGAAAGTGAATTTGTTACCCATTCTAATAGACTTAGGCTTTGATTTTCTATGGGAAGATTGGTATCGGTATTTTTCCTTCCACTAACAATCTCAAGCAGTAAAACTCCAAAGCTATAAACATCTGCTTTTACAGACAGTAGCCCTTTCATTGCATATTCTGGAGCCATGTAGCCACTGTACCAAATCAATGATGTTACCGTCATCAAACTGTTCTTTAATGTTTTGAGCATATAAAAAGTTGAAAAGGAAATTTACAGAATATCCTTACTATGTGCCTGAAATTCTTGATTGGACTTGCATTTCATTATCAGGAAAAAGTCTAGCTAACCCAAAGTCGGCTATCTTAGGATTCATTTGTCCATCAAGTAAAATGTTGTTCGCTTTAATATCTCGGTGAATTATTCGCAGCTGTGAATCTTCGTGAAGATAAACAAGGCCACGAGCAATTCCCATTATGATGTTATACCGCTTTTGCCAATCCAACTCTCTGCGCCTTTCTGGGTCTGTTACTCATTTGTAAAGCAATTAGAGTCGCCTTTCAATTTCTTTTCCATAAATTTCAAACCGTATTCCTTATAATTTTTTTAGAACGATTCAAAAGAGATCTGCATAATAATAACATAACTTTCTATTTTCTTTCCTTAACCAATTGAGCTTAAACAACCGATCACCTCAATAAAAAAGCAAATTTGAATTGATTTATTTGGGGCAAACGACTTACCAAAGACAAAGGTGTCAAGGCTCCTATTTGGCAAATATTCATACACAAGCAATTTGTGTGAACACAAAATCCGAGTAGATTCACAAGGTTTCTATGTTGAATGTTAGCCACAAGCTTCACTTCATTCATAAATTCTTTTGCGCCCTGTGCAGAGCCGTTCAACAATTTTTTCACTGCTATCACTTTTCCTTCTCTAGTCGTTCCCTACACATACCCACCGTTAAACTGGAAACGTACTATTTGTTATATTTAGAAGAAGATTAATTGCAATCTACTTATACCTTGTATACTGTACCAAAGCCTCCCTCTCCAAGCTTATTATTATCATTAAAATCCCCAGTTGCTTCTGCCAAGGTTTCAAATGTGAAGACAATTTGCTGCTTTTGAAATAGGCCTCTTTCTTCATCTAAATGAAATATGTAAATACATGGGTCATACAGTATACATGGGTCAATGTGAGATACAAGTGCTGACAACATATTTAAGATCACACAAACCCAAATATAAAGGGAATCATCACCTTCATCCAGCGTCATTAGGGTTGCTGCTGTCCTCAAAACCGCAGATTTTATTGCGCTTCGCGTTGTAAACATACACACAACTATCCCGAGTAGCACGCCTCCAGTTATTCCCAGCATTATGGGAACTTTTCTGGAAGATTTCTCTGCAGAGCAAAAAAGTATGGTGATTGGAACTAGGGTACTTAGATTTCTTATCAGTATTTGTCACTGAAAATTTGTTAAAGATATCTATTAAGAAAATAAATAAGCAAAAAGAAATGATTAAAAACCAAGTTGCTGTGTTTACTCTTTGATATGTGCTGATGGATTTCTGCACTAGTGTTGAAAAACGAGAGTACATTGTATCGGACGAAGCAAGTGGGTAACATAGCCTGACCTCCTTCACTGGCAGATGCGAAACTCTCTAAAGCTTTTGTTGCATTAGATAAGCATGGTTTGCAATCCTGCATTAAAATATCTCCCCAACACTGAACTAGACCGTATACCTTTCCAGAAGTGGAGTAGTCATATGATCCATAAGCGTACCTCATTTTTTCAGGATCATATGCGTGAACAGAGAGATTTGATAGAAGACGTGTTCTTGTGGACTGGAAATCTCTCACCTGGCTTGTAATTTGTGTTTTGTTTAACGTAAGGATTCCTCCTGTACCTGGTTGTGAAATGAAATTGTAGCTATCATAGCGCAAAAAGCAGTTACTCATCCATGTTTGCGCACTTTTGCCATTCGAGCAATATGTTAAATAACTAATTCGTGCATCCTGTATACAATTTGTGCACTCTTGAGAAGATATGATACCCACGCAAAGGAGTAGGCCGTATACCTCGTCAGGATATTCTCCCTTGGAAGAATTTGTATACCCTGTATCACTTACCTTGGAAGCTAGATCATCGATGAGCGTGCGCAAATTGACCGAATAGTTATCGCCGGGGACATAGGTCTCGTTGCCGCATCCGATACTAGAGAAGATCTCACTTATCACTGAGGGAGAATTCATGAGAAAGAATAAAGCGAAGTAAAGAAGAATAGTTGGTCGGTAGGGAGGATAAGAAAGAAAGCAGCCGCGTCTCATCTTCTTCTTCTCACCCGGCAAAACTATTACACACTGCAATGTGTTGGAAGAATCTATCAAAAACAAAGTCATCCAAGTCAATTTGTAACCTCTCCCCAGGCGGAGTATGCACGCAGCATAATATAATTTTTGTAAACATTAAAAATTATTATAAAATAACTCTTTAGAAGCTTCTATAACAAAAAAATATTATTAAAATTATTATAATATACATATTCTTCGTAAGCTTCGATTGACTTTTTCAGATTGGCATTTACGCTTTGAACAAGTCCGAGACCAATAGGTACCTACCAGTAAAATAACATTTCACATTGATAGTAGTAGGTATCTTTAATTTTTTGTTTTTAGCTTTTGTCCGTGTAAGATATTTATTCCTTTCAGCGTGTAACGGTTAAATTTGAATACTGTGCGCAATGCGTGAGATTAATCCCACATGACATGGGCCTTAACTTACCCAAAATTTAAAAATTTCAAGTTGATAGCCATCTTTTCTACTAATTAATAGGAGTTGATTTAGTAAATGTTTGTGTAGTATTTTTTTTAATAGTCAAAGATATTTATTTAGGCATTAATTCATATTGTAGAATCATTCATATTATTCAATTTTTTAGCACATAAAATGTATTATAATAAGAATGATTCAATTAAAGCATTAAAAAGAATCAATTTTAATCAAATGTCATATTCTAGAACACTTACATGTTTGTCTATTGTTTACAAATATTTGTTATGGTCTAAAATTGACCGTTCTCGAAGATTAATTAGGATAACTTGACCCTAGTGATTTAATATCCTCTTTAATGTAATTTTAAATATCATTACTTTTCAATGAAGTCGACAAGGAGTAGAGATCAAATTCAATAAAAAAGCGGAAGTGTGCATGATCAAGACTGAATGTTAGATTTTAAATACATCTAGCAAAAGACTAACCCAAAGCTAATTACAATTCTACATAGAATCCTAGATAGAAGGCCAAATTAAATTACCTATTTTTCTTTAATAGAAGGAATATTTTTTTTCCTTTGAAGTTTTGGTAAATCAGTCCAATCTCACACCACCCTAGGATTTTACTTTAAGGTTTATACTCACTATTTTAGAATTTTCATCTATATACTTTTTAATTGCATTATTATTTTCTAGATCTTGTTAGGCTTTCTCTAGCTATCTATTTCTCTTTCATTGCTATATCATTTCCTTAAGGGTTTGAGTTTTATTTTATGACACCTATTTTTTCCAACCTTGTGCACTCTTGGTTATCTCATTAGGGTTTATTGTTTAGATTTGCATTACTTCTAATTTTTCTATTTCTAAAATCTAAAAGTGAATTATTGAGCTTTAGATTTCTATCTTTTGTTTATTTTATGAATTACTCATGACCCTAATCTTCTATTGAGGAGTGGTTTTTAAACCTATTATGGCTACAAAATCTAAGAACAATGTTATATTTTACTACCAATATGTTGAGACTCACTTGGATTATAAATAAGATTGTGATTGTGAAGAAAACTTAGCAAGATCTAGTTGATGCATTTACTCAACCAAAGTCATCTTGTCAATGAATAAATCTCTTTTACAAGATGGAAGGTTGTCCCTATTATACAAATATTTTTATGATCAAGTGGTTCTCTCTCGATCCCTTATAATGGTGTATCATCCCATCCATCCTCCTCTTTCAATCATATCCCCACCTCTAACACTTAGGTATTACTATTGTTGTAACCCCTAGTGTATCCCTTACAACCACCTTTCCTATTTCAAAATTTCCCATTGGCCTCACCCCTCAACATGGCCTACCTCCTAACTTTACCTCCATCAACATAGCATCATCTAATGCATCCATACCCTCTCATTTCTCATCTTTATACCCACATAGCCACTATTACTACACCATCATTTCATTTATTCCCCACATTATTCCTCCTTCCCAACACATAACTTGTACTATTTTTCATCTCATCCATGACTAATATTACCCATAATATGATCCATCCATCCATAGCTCTATGATATCATCTCTTACAACACATACTTATTATACATCTTTTATTGTTTCACATATGCCCAAAAAAATCCCCTATCTCTACCAATAGCTTGGATACATTATCACAAAAATGACCTTGAATCTTAAGAGGGAATTCAACAAGAATTTAAGAATGATTCTAATGCTTATAATCTTAAGGGAGAAAATTAAACAAGATATTCTTGCTTATATTTCTAAGCAAGAAGATTAGATGAGTAAAACTTGAAATTTTTAAATTTTGGAAGGATAAATACTATCAAGGGAAAAAAAATCACTTAAAAAAAATGTAGGAAACGTGTCAAATCTATCCAAACTATTTGGAATAAATGTACTTATTTGTGTACATCAAAAATTTTGTAGTGCTAATTTCTCAAATAGTATAATAGTCAATGCAAGGGTATATACATAAGTATATGTGGGAAAATTTTTTTGAGGTAAAACAAAAGATAAAGTGCTTGTATTATAAACTAATAACATGTTCATGTTATAATATGAGCACATTAATTATCAATCATGTTGTATAGAGTGAGTATATTTAGGTTTAATTAATATGCACTTACATTATAAATAACAAAACAAAAAAAATTGTTAAGGGCTAGTTTATCTTGTTTAGTTTTCTTTTTTGAGAATAAGATGTGAGTGAGGAAACTTGTGCAATCACATTTCTAAGTTGAATCCAAGTCATCTCCACCTCATCAACAATTCTTGAATGTACAAGAGGTAATTTATATCAATATTTTGATAATTTTAGTTTCTTCACATCTTCTAAAATTCTATCTTTCCAAGGAACCCTATAAATAATTATCCAATTATTTTTAATTATTTCCTCTAATTTGTTCCTCTTTACAATGTCTCTAAATATTTTCTCTAGAGCCATGTTATAATTTTATGATTTCTTTCACTCTTTCCTATGTGATAATTATTTACTTGAAATTAAATTGTTTTTGATATTATAAGTAGGGAAGGGCCCTTAACCCCTTACAAAAATAGAAATGTTAGCCACTAGGCTAGATCAAAAGAAGAAACAACACAAAAGTATCAAATCAGAGATAAAATAATCAAGCTAAACTAAATAGTGATCCTAACCTAGGCAACTTCACACCCAAGGGCTTGGCATACAAAAGAGATTCCATCTTAGGAAGACATATCTTCCTCTGTTGCACAACTATCCAAGAAGATTCATCATCCAAATCTATATCCTTTAGATGAGAGGGGGGAGAGGCCCCCTCAGGCTTCCTATCTAATGGTACAATACCAACAAAAGAACAAGGTGGATAAATAACCTTGTCCAGAACATGAGCATCAAGAACAAGTGAAACAAAATTTTGAGCAACAAGAATATTATCCAATTGAGTAGGAGGAGAAGGAGGAGACTCAATAGGCCTAGAGGAAGATGAGTGATGCTTGAAATCCTCAAAATCAATAATAAAATCTTCAAGGTACACTATAAGATGGTTGGGAAGAGGATTTTTCCACCAAGTGAAAGAATACAACTTATGAGAACCATAAGGGAAATTAGAGGCTAGGCACCCAATAGAAAAATGACACCTTCAACAAAAGGAATTCCCTCATAATCCACAAGATGAGACCAATACTAACCATTAACCTATAACACAACCTATCTAGGTAACTCTTTTGACAAATTAACCTCCACCAAAAAAGTTTTAAGAAGCAAGATCCACTTTCTAGAATCAAACAAGAGAATTATTAATAGCCTCACAAGTAGAGGTACACCAAAACTGTAAGTGAAGATAAGGAAGACTCACACAAATATGTTGTATATCAATGTATTCCTTTAAAGGGTTAAAGGAAGGATCCTTAGGCTAAATCAAAAGAGGATGAGAATCCCATTCACAGTAACCATTATCTAAAACAACCTATCTATCCTCAAAAGAATCAAAATAGACTACAAAAACACCTCTAGTAGAAGGGTAAATCTTTATCTTACCCTCAACCAAAGGAGTCCAATGCTTCAAAATCCAACAATGTGAGTCAAGGAGAGAAGGCCAAAATTGACAAAATCTATAAATCAAACCCTTTATGGAGAAGAAATCCATACATTGGATCACTTCCTACCAAGGTAAATTATAGGGGCAACATTAGCACAAGGGAGAGGAAGTTGTTTTCTCAAACCCTTATCAACACCACTTAAAATTATTGTTATCAATGCCTTGCATACAACTCTTACAACACTTTTTCAACTCTTAGTTTCAATAGAGTCCAATAATTATTGTAAATTTTTAATTATTGTCTATTTTAAATTTTTTTGTGTTTCTTCCTATTATCATCCCCTAAAAATGTCTAAAATAGTAGTCATTTATTTTCACCTAAATAATCTTGCACATAGTTTTGATATTTAATTAGATATTTTTTTATAAAAAATCATCCCAAAATTTTTGAAAGTGAAAATTTATTGTACTTTCAAGCAATATTGCTTCAAACAAAATCCTACTAAAATGAGCATCACCATCCATATCTATTAAATTTTCTATATCATGAAGAAAATTTGTATCATCAATTTGTGTTGTCATTAATGTCAACAAGCTTGTGTTGTCATTCCAGTGTCAACTGTATGAGAAGAAGATTGCTGCAAGAGTATGTGTAGATGTTGATTTTTTCTATGTTGTTGCATTAATGATGCTTTGATTAGTTGCATTATGTTGTCATTAGTAAGTTACTAGTGTCAACCTCTAGTGTCGCTTTGATAAGCTTTTGTCTATAGATGTATGGTTGAGTTGCTATGTTGTAGTTAGCTTCATGGTGATGAGGAAGTACTGAAGATGATGAGGATGTGTCTCTAGTGCTTGGTTTCCAAGTGATTTTGAAACAAAAATGATAAAAAGAGGAAATAATGAGTTGCAATGTGTTATGGGTTGAAGAGTAGTGTTTCTGTTTTCTTTGCATTTCTTATAAGTTAAAGATCTTCCTATGTGTTTTAGATACATTGATTAGAGGTGTTTAGAGGTGTTATATCCAAAATTTGGTGTGTTTGATCGTTGAGCAGAGGAAGTTGTGTTCACCAATGTGTGAACTATGTATTGAAAAGGTGTCTAGGAGAAATGTTTCTACTTCATGTTTCTCTATACTTTGGTTTAGGTCTTGCCAATATGAAGGCATGTTGATAGTATTGGTATCTTTCTTTAGTTGAAGTTTTCAAGGGTTGGTGCTTCAAAAGTTAGTTTCTTGAGTTACAGTGTATGTTAGAGTTGTTTAAGTGTATTGGGTGTGTATATTATTTAGGTGAAAGTTGTTGTGAAGGAGTTTGTTGGATTTCAAGGTATTTGTAAAAAATTCTAGATTGTGTTCAAGTGGAATTCATTTTCTGCAAGTTGTTGTTGGATCAAAGGAAGCATGTACTTAAAAGTTTAATGGTGTTTACACAAGTAACAATTGACTTGGGTGTTTACACTACTTGAGAAATTTATGGAAGTGTGGCATGGTGTGTATGAGTGGATCCAGGTCCTATCTAATGTGTGTTGTGGTACACCTTCATTCCTTTCCACTGTGGGAATGTTTTGGTGTCAACCTAATTTGAGTTTGCATAGTTGAGATGCATAGCCGACCTTGGAGAATGTTTTCAAGGTTGAAGATGATATAAATATGAGTTGATTTGTTGATGGATGATAAGATAAACAAGATAGATGAGAATGATGTGAATTGTAGAGTTTTGAGGTGTGAATTCATAAATTGTAGTATAAGCCTTCATGTGTTAGATTACTAAATGCAGTGAGAAAAAGGCATCTACAATTCTTTAGAGACACTCCAAAGGTGTTGGTAATGCTATGGTGGATTTTTCTATTACTTTGAGATGGATTTCTCACTATAATAGTCTTCTCTATCTTCTTTTCTATTCTGGCAATGATCCTTTCTTTCTCTTGGGTAGTGAGCCCTATTGTATTCGGTGTTGATATTGATTTATATTGTGAGCTTATCCTCAATGTGGTTTTCCCATCTTGGTTTTTTTGCATAAACCGAGTGTTCTTTTTTGCATGGTGTATGTTTCATTTTTTGTTATTTTCTTTTCATGCTAAATTATTATAATAGACTAAGGGTTAATTGAATGAATTAGGATCCAAATGTTTAGGAGGGTTTTGAATGTTTAAGGTACAACTAATTCACCCCCCCCCCCTTAGTTGTCTTGTACATTCAAAAATTGGTATTAGAGAAGGTTCCTTGGAAGAAAGCTTATCTGCTTCAGGTAGATCTGGGATGGTGCACAAGAAAGAGATTCTTCTGTTTGATGGAATACATTATACATTTTGGAAGACAATGATGGGTTTTTTTTTGGTTTATTTGGGATTTTATGTCTAGAAGTTAGTTAAAGATGGATATACTATGCCTGCAAATGGTCTGAGCACTAATGATGAGGTCAAGGCCTATGAAAGCAATGGTAAATCAAGGTATGCTCTCTTAAGTGGTTTTACTAATTTTGAATTAGTGAAAGTGATGAGTCTAAAAACTATTAGAGATATTTGGCTAAAGTTAGGAAACATTTATGAAGGAGATGATACGGTAAAAGAAGCCAAGATTCAAAATCTGAAGATCATGTTTGAGAACCTACGGATGTTCAAGCTATATGCAAAGGGTAGATGAAGTTTCTATCTCCATTAGAGGTCTTGGTGGTGAACTCAAAGAGCCAGAAGTGGTAAAGAAAATTCTCAAAACTCTTCTTCAATCTTATAGTCATAAAGTTTTTTCTATTGAGGATTTTGCAAATTTAAATCAATATACTAGAGATCAGTTGTATGGTTCTTTAACAGCTTTTGAAATGAGATAATTTGGTACAAATAGTGGTGCAAAATTTGAGACTTCTTTTAAGGATATAAAATTAGAGGAGATTAAGGAATCAAATTAGGAGGATCTTGATGATGTGGAAGCCAACTTTGTTAGGAGAATAAAGAAGGGTACTCATAAGTATAGTGTTAAGTTGCCTTTCAAATGTTTTAGTTGTGGAAAGATAGGTCATTGTGCTTCAATATGGCCAAACAAAGCTTTGGATAACAAAAATAAGGAGAACAAAGGTAAGATGATTAAGAAAAGTTATTATGTTAGAGAGGATGCAATAATTTTTTATGATAAATCTAATTATGAAGATGATGATGATGAGTTTTTGTTCATGGATTTAAAAGATGAATCCATTTTTGCTAACTTTAAGAGATGTATGAAGGAAATTCCTCTGGAGATAAAGGATAAGACTGAAGGTACTTTAGTATCTACTTTTCATGCTAGACACGAGAAGAACTACTAGATCATTGACAGTGGATGCTCTAATCATATGACTGGTGGAAAAAGTAAGTTCATTAAACTAGAAAAATATGAAGGAGGATGTGTTAGATTTGGTGATTCAATACATCTGCTAAGACATGTGGAAAAGGTTCTATCAGTTTTGATGACAAGAATAATACCAATGATGTTTACTTTGTTAAGGACCGTTTAAGGCATAACCTCTAGAGTGTTGGAAAAATGTGTAGAAAAGGATAAAATCTTATGTTTTAGGATGATGGATGTGAGATTAGAAAAGGCTTTGAGACTATGATTGCTACTAGAAGAAGGAAAAATGGAAATTTTTATCAACTTAAGGGTGTTGATGGTCATTTCTTTGTGACTTAGATTAATGAAAGTTGGTTATGGCACAAGAGGATGTGTCACATCAATTTTGATAACTTAAAGTAAGAATCAGTTTAGTTCAAGTTGTGAGAGATCTTCCAAAGATTACAAAGCCTATCAATGTTGTCTACAAGGATTTCCAAATTGGAAAGCAAGCAAGAAGAAGATTCAAATTCAAAGAACAATCTACTACCACACTATTGGATTTGATACATAGAGATCTTTCTAATCCTAAAAGAGTAAGAAGTCTTCAAGGTGACAGAAATTTTATGCTATTAATTGATGATTATTCTAGAATGGCATGGTTTACTTTTCTCAAAGAAAAATTAAAAGCTCTAGACAAGTTTAAAGCATTTAAAGTTATGGTTAAGAATGAATGGATATGAAAATAAAATGTTTGAGGTATGACAGAGGTGGAGAGTTCATCTCCAATGATTTTAACATCTTTTGTGAGAATCATGGCTTAAAGAGGCACTTGTCTACCCCTAGGACTCCTCAGCAGAATAGAGTGGTTAAAAGAAAGAATAGGACTATTCAATAAGCTGCAAGGATAGTTATGAAACATGAAAATCTAGACCAAAAGTCTACTAGAGAGAAGTAATTAATACTTTTTTTATATACTTAATAGAGTTTAAGCAAGAGAAAACAACACAAAGACTCCATATGAGCTATGGTATGGAAGGATACCTATTGCCAAATACTTCAGAGTGTTTGGAAGAAATTTTATATCAAAAGAGATGAAGATAATTTAGGAAAGTTTAATGCAAGATCCGATGAATGTGTTTCCTTGGATACTCTACTAGAAGCAAAGCTTACTGATGCTACAACAAGAGATTGAGAAATATTGTTGAAAGTGCAAGTGTCAAGGTTGATGAAGATTTAAAAAAAAAAAATAATGGTGATAGATGGATATGAATAAGATGAGTCTTCTTATAGAGAAGAAGAAAAAGCTAAAGAAAAAGTTCTAGAAAAAACTCCTAAAACTCCTAAGTATGTGTAGAAGATTCATTATGAAGATCAGATCATTGGAGATGAGAGAAAAGGTATACTAACAAGAAGGAAAGCTATTGAATGATAGGTAATATATGTTTAATTTATGAAGTTGAACCTAAAATAGTGATTGAGGCATGCAAAGATGAATATTGGATCAATGATATGGAAGAAGAATTGTTGTAGATAGAGAAGAATCAAACTTGGGAACTTGTCCCAAGACTAGCAAACAAAAATGTGATTGGAACTAAGTGGGTATTCAGAAAAAAAAACTAAATGAGAATGGAGAAGTGGTAAGGAACAAGGAAAGGCTTGTGTGTAAAGGCTACTCACAAGTTGAAGGAATAGATATTGAGGAGAAATTTTCTCCAATGGTAAGAATGGAAGCTATCAGGATGGTTTTATCTTTTGCAGCACACAAGAATTTCAAAGTTTATCAAATGTTTGTGAAGTCTTCTTTCTTGAATGGAGAATTGGAAGAGGTATACATAGAACAACCAAAAGGATTTCAGCTATCAAACAAATGAGATATGATCTACAAATTGAAGAAGGAATTATATGGATTGAAGCAAGATCCTAGAGCTTGGTATGCAAGGTTGGATAGGTACTTGATACATCAAGGATTCAATAAAGGTATTGTAGATAGCAATCTTTACTTTAAAGTTGAAAAAGATCAAATCCTAATTGTGGTTGTATATGTTGATGAAATAATCTTTTGAAGCTACGTGCAAGAAGTTTGTAGAAGAAATGTAGAAAGAGTTTGAAATGTCTATGTTTGGGGAGATGAATTTATTCCTTGGACTACAAATAAATCAAGCAAATAAAGGTATTTTTATTTCACAATCAAAGTATGTCAAGGAAATGTTGAATAAATTTGGAATGGAAGATTCTAAACCGATGTGTACCCCTATAGTTACTAGTTGCAAGCTGAGCAAGAATGATGAATCTCCTAAGGTTGACTAGAGCAAGTATAGATCAATGATTGGAAGATTGCTATATCTAATTGCTACTAGATTGGATATCATGCATGTAATTTTTCTTGTGGCTAGATTTCGAGAAGATCCTAAAGATTCACATGTTGCAATAGTGAAGAGGATATTTAGATACTTGAAGGGAACTTTGGATCATGGCTTGTGGTATCTAAAGGATATTGATTTAAGTCTGAGTGCTTACATAGATGCTAATTGGGTTGGCTATCTAGATGACATGAAAAGTACAAGTGGTGGTGCATTCTTTCTTGGATGCAGATTGGTGTCATGACTAAGCAAGAAATAAGATTTAGTATCTTTATCATCTAGAAGGATCCAGAAGACCTCAAAAATTCATAGTCTTAGAATCCAATGAAACCATTTCCATCACGTAGTGTTCATCAAGATGATTCCCACGCCGCTTGAATCACATCAATCGAAATATGTACGTGAAAGTTATGGCTGGTCAAAGTTGTGTAGAAAAAGGTTGACCATGTATAGATGATGACATCAACATGTTGACATGGCATGCACAAGTGGCAAGATAACTTGGACTAATGACAAGGTGACATGTGGTATAGAGTGATGTGGTATAATTCAACATGGAACAATCAAATACTGACACGTGTCCATGAATTGGCGAATAAGAAAGGGCCACATAGCCTAATGAATAGATGCCATGTGGCACCTCTAGGTTTATGGTGGATTATGTGTTTGTTGGGTCATTAAAATATTGTCGAGGGGCGTCAAACCCTCGACCTCCCATCTTCTGCTTTCCTTCTCAACCATTAGACCATGCAGATTCCTTGAGAGGTATATGACATTGGTTTTATTTAAAGAGCATCTAAATCTATATTGGGGCAAATGGGAGGTCCAACAATTTGAACTATTGACCTCCCACCACCTGATACAAATGACCACCATTACACCATGTGCATTCTTCAAAAATAATAAAGATGGATGTTATATTTAAAATATAATGAAGGCTATAAATGGGGGTTGGAGGGTTTGAACCCTCGACCTCCCACATTAAATCACGCACAACCACCAATGCACCACACATTCCTTTGAAACGGTGATTTCAATTATCATATTTTTGGTTATTGGATGAGTGGTGAAGCCCAAGAAATGAAGGGGCATGGGTTTGAAATCACATCCTCCCCTATATAAACCAAAAAAAAATTCCATTCGAGTAGAGCTAGAAGCATGATATTATGGTGCACAATATTCTTTTTAAATTGTAATTTTTAGTGTAATAGTGGGTTGAAAGGTTTGTGAAGCCTGATCCTAGAACCCAAGCCATAGGAGAATACGAGGAGATTTCTAAGGGTATAGAGGAGACGGTGAGATGATTTTTAATGCAATTATGGTGCATTTTTTATGGTAATAAGGCGAATTAAAGCTTGGCATAATTAATAAAAGTGGTCCCACATTGAGAAACAGACTCAAAGATGTAGCTCGAACACATGGGTGAACTCTATTAACAAACTTTTTATAGTCTCTTCATTCTTTTTCTCTTATTTATTTCAGTATTTTGATTCCTTCTTTGAGTTATTAATTACAAAAATTAAAGTAATTAATTAACATTTCATTAATTTATGTAATGAATAAGTGCACCTAGTTTTGCAATTTCAATTGCAAATAAACATATCCATGCAATTCTATTGATCAAGAATTTATATATTTGAATTAAGTGCAATATAAGTTGTTAAGCCTATAATTATAGATCAAGTTGGTATCATAATAGTTTAATAGGAAAAATTTCAAGTGGTGGATGTTAACCAAGTTGAAATTAAAGCAAGGAGAAGGTGCACTCGAGGAGATTAATCTAGAGATCGGATTAAGGTGAGTTACTCAAAGACAAATCATGGCACAACTAGAAGAAGGAAAATCTCAGTTCTAAAATCTTTGAGAATGAAGAACTATTTCACAAAATATTCTTAGACATGAAGATGATGTTAGAAGAGTTGTACAAGGACAAAAAGAAGAAGAATGAGAAAGGTGAATCCTCTTCAAAAGATAACAAAGGTAAATGAGTAGGAGGTGGTGGTGACCCTCCTGAACCTCCATCTCCATCTTCTTCATCTTCTTCATCTTCTTCATCTTCTTTGTCTACTTCATCTTCGAAGAAGACACAATCTAATCAACCTGAATCTAATGCACCTTTATTAAATCTTGATGTTAAATTTGAATTTCCAACTTATAATTATGGAGAACTGGATGCAGAGAAACTCGATAATTGGATAAAGTAGATTGAAGTTTATTACAGGATTCAAAATTTTATTGATGATACTTCCAAGATCCAATTAGCCACTCTTCAAGTGGGAGGCACAACCTTAATCTGGTGGGAGAGAAAAACTCAAGAATATCTTAGTCGATATGGTAAAATTATTTCTTCTTGCTTTGAGTTTATAGTTGCACTTAAGAAACAATTTTATCCATTAGGTCACATGCAACAAGCAGTAATGAATTGGTAGTCATTAAGGCAAGAGAAAGGGAAAAGTGTACAAAAATATACACTTGAATTTAGGAAAAGATCTTTAATTTTGGGCATTCCATTATATACACAATAAAATTTGTTGAAGTATATAGGTGGATTACGTGAAAATTTGAGGCACACAATAATTATGCTCAATCCAACTAACCTTTATGAAGTTAGTGTGCAAGGTATTCATCTTGAAACAAGCACAAAGGATAGCCATGGCAGTTTCTTAATGGAATCCGTTAAGCAAAAAAGAAGCAAGAAAGGGAAGGAGAAAATGCAATGAATAGCTTTTGTAAAGAAAGAGGAGGAAAAGCCTTATTGCTCACACTACAAAAAGAAAGGGCACAAAGATGCAAAATGTTGGAAATTGCATCTTGATCAAAAAAACCAAAGTGGTTCAAGGATTGAAAGGGTAAGCAAAAGACCACAGCTATCATGCAAGACCTCATATCAGATTCTGATGATGAAAGCAAGATAACAGTTGTGGGTATAAAAGGTATCATTCCTATTGCCAGTACTAGTTCCCTTGCTTCTTCTTTAAAGTATAATGAGGTCCCTATTGAAAGTAAAAGGAACAAATTGTTTCATATAAGGAATATTGCAAAACAAAGTAAAATTGATACACTCATAGATAGTGGATCACAAGTGAACTTAATATCTGAACAAGTTGTTAAGAAATTGGGATTAAAAACAACACCTCATCCAAAACCATATTCATTGGGTTGGGTGCATGATAATGCTCAATTACATGTGTCGAGACAATGTGAACTCTGATTTGCAATCACATCCAAGTTTGTAGATGAGGTAGAGTTAGAAGTAATTCCACTTGACATCTATGGGATGGTTTTAGGAAGTCCTTACTTGTATGATAGAAAGGCCATTTTCTATAAAGAACATAATAGGTATCATTTTTTTAAAGACAAAATTGAATTCATTATGAAAACTCATCACATGAAGAATGATAGATCTATCGTAAGCACAAGGCATTTGAAGATGATTGTGCATTCAAGCAACACGTTAACCCTCATGTTTGTAACAACTAGTGATATTAAGCATGAAGATGAAGAAATCACATGTATTTCTGATCATGATAAGGTGTCGTAGACAACACGGTATGAGGATCAATTGCAAGAAAAATTAAGAATTAAGAAAAAGGTGGTAAAAGAAGGTTTGAAAGATTCATTTTCTAATGATGTTCCTATTCACGAGATCCAACATGTTGATTCTTTTTCATTCCCATTAGTTTATTCAATATTGTTGCTTGTTATTCTACTAGTCTGTTATATTTGGATGGTGGATGTGACAATGAATATTGATGGGTATTTAGTTGATTGTATCAACAATGCTATCTTGTTTTTTATCTTGTTTGTGATGATCAAAATTCCAATAGGATGGACAAATGATACTAGGAAAGTGAGACAACATTTCTTTCACTTAAATTATATATAAAACTAGACTTTTGGTGGTCCAAAAGCTTCTCATTTGGGAGGAATGATCTAGGGGGATCTAGAAGACCTCAAAAATTCATAGTCTCAGAATCCAATGAAATCATCTCCATTGCATAGATTTCATTGAGACAATTTTGACGCCACTCGAATCACATCAATCAAAGTTCGTACATGAAAGTTATGGCTAGTCAAAGTTGTGCAGAAAAAGGTTGACCAAGTACAGATGATGACATTGGCATGTTGACATGGCATGCACAGTTGGAAAGATAACTTGGACCAATGAGAAGGTGACACATGGCATAGAGTGATGTGGTATAATCTGACAATGTGGACCAATCAAATACTGACACATGTCTAAGAATTGGCAAATAAGAAAGGGCACGTGGCCCAATGAATAGATGTCATGTGGCACCTCTAGGTTCATGGCAACTTATGTGTTTGTTGGGTCATTAAAATATTGTTGAGGGGGGTCGAACCCTCAACCTCCCCTCTTCTACTTTCCCTCTCAACCATTAGACCACGTGGATTCCTCAGGAGGTATATGGCATTGGTTTTATTTAAAGAGCATCTAAATCTATATTGGGCCAAATGGGAGGTTCGACGGTTTGAACCACTAACCTCCCACCACCTAATACCAATGACCAACATTATGCCACACGTGTTCTTTGGACATAATAAGGATGCATGTTATATTTAAAATATAACAAAGGCTATAAATGGGGGTTGAGCAATTTGAACCCCCGACCTCCCACCTCAAATCACGCACAACCACCAATGCGCCATGTGCATTCCTTTGAAATAATGATTGCAATAATCATATTTTTGGTTATTGGATGAGTGGTGAAGCCTGAGAAATGAGGGGGCACATGTTTGAACCCACCTCCTCCCCTATATAAACCAAAAGATTTTTCCATTCAAGTAGAGCCCAAAGCATGTTATTATGGTGCACAACATTCTTTTTAAATTGTAATTTTTAGCATAATAGGTGGATTGAAAGGTTTGTAAAGCCTAATCCTAGAACCCAAGCCATAGGAGAATACGAGGAGATTTATAAGGGTATAAAGGAGACTATGAGAAGATTTTTAATGCAGGTCTATGCATTTTTTATGTAATAAGGTGAATTGAAGCTTGTCATCATTAATTAAAGTGGTACCACATTGAGAAGTGGACCCAAAGACATAGCCCAAACACATGGCTAAACTCCATTAACAAACTTGTTATTATCTCTTCATTCTTTTTCTCTTATTTCATTTAGTATTTCAATTCCTTCTTTGAGTTATTAATTATGAAAAATTAAAGTGATTAATTAACATTTTATTAATTTATGTAATGAATAAGTGCACCTAGTTTTGCAATTTCAACTGTAAATGAACAAAGTCATACAATTCTATTGATCGAGAATATATATATCCAAATTAAGTGCAATATAAGTTGTTAAGCCTATAATTATAGATCACTTTATCTACTACAAAAGCATAGTACATTGTAGTAGGATCTTGTTGTACACAAGTGTTGTGGATGAGGAAAACATTGAAAGATATTAGGGTGGTATATGATGAACCAATTTTTATTTGTGGTGATAATACAAGTGCTATATCAATATTTCAAATAATCTAGTAATGCATTTGAAAGGACAAAATGTATCTCAATTCGATATCATTTTTTGAGAGAGAAGGTTGTAGAGAATGAATTGAAGCTTGAATATGTGCCTACAAAGGATTAGGTTGCTAACATATTTACTAAGGCTCTTCCTAAGGATACTTTTGAGTATCTCTATGAGAAGTTAGGGGTTATTGCCCCTCCTTTGAACTAAATACATAAGGAGATGCATCCATTCAGTGGATCTCAAGACTCATTCCTTGGTCTAGATTGATGTTGGTGGCTACCTCTCAAGGGGAGTAGGTAGTGACATTATTGGTTATTATGAACAAAAAGAGTGAGTGTTGTCATTATGTAGTGGTTGTTGATTAGTGTAATATGGTGTGTGCTCCTAAGGGGGAGTATAATGATCAATGAAAGAAAGAAATTTGTGGAGCAGTTGTGAGAAGGTTGATTGATGTCAAAGGGGAAACATACGTGATGTAAATACTTTGTCCTTTTCCATTGATATCAATGGGGGAGAGAATAATGTGCAAAAGCAAAAGGGAGAATGAAACATGTGAAAAAGATAAGTTGAAAGGGGGAGAGTAAGTCAAGTGAAAGAGTAAAAGAGAGAAATTCTTGAGTTAGTTGTGTAAGGGGGAGAAAGCAAAAGAGTTGATACTATTTTTTTCTTTTATAGTTTTTCACATCATGTGTTGCCATTAATAACAAAGGGGGAGATTGTTGTAAGTATGAGCTGTTGGTGTTGTCCTTGATTTCAACAAGCTTGTGTTGTTATTGGTGCCAACTATATGAGAAGAAGATTGTTGCAATAGTGTGTGTAGTTGTTGGTATTGTCTATGTTGTTGCATTAATGATGCTTTGATTAGTTGGCATTATGTGTCATTTCTAAGCTACTAGTGTCAACTTCTAGTATTTCTTTGATAAGCTTTTATCTATAGATGTATGATTGAGTTGCTATGTTGTATTTGGCTTGATGATGAGGAGGAAGTAATGAATATTATGAGGATGTGTCTTTAGTGCTTGGTAGTGCTTTTTAGAAAATTTGATAAAAAGAGGAAACAATGGGTTGCAGTGTGTTTTGGGTTGAAGAGTAGTGTTTTGGTTTTGCTCCATATTTCTTCTAGGTTAAAGATCTACCTATGCATTTTGGATACATTGATTAGAGGTGTTCAAAGGTGTTATATCCTAAATTTGGTGTGATGGATCGCAGCAAAGGAAGTTGTGTTCACCAATGTGTGAACTGTGTATTGTAGAGGTGTTTGGGAGAAATTTTTTTGCTCCATGTTTCTCTACAATTTGGTTTTAGGTCTTTTGGATTTGAAGGTATGCTGGTAGTATTGGTATCTTTCTTCAGTTGAATTTTTTCAAGGTTTGGTGCTTCAAAATTTAGTTTCTTGAGTTATAGTGTATGGCAAAGTTGTTTGAGTGTATTGGGTGTGTATATTCTTCAGGTGATTTTTTTTGCAAAGGAGTCTATTGGATTTCAGGGTATTTGTGAAATATTCTAAAAAAATTTCAAGTGACATTCATTTTCTACTAGTTGTTTTTGGATCAAAGGAAGCATGTAACTAAAATTTTAATTGTGTTTACATGGGTAATGAATGACTTGGGTGTTTACACTACTTGCAAAATTTTTGAAAGCGTGGCATGACATGTATGAGTGGATTTAGGTTCTAGCTAAGGTGTGTTGTGGTCTGTCTTCATTCCTTTCCACCATGGGAATGTTTTGGTGCCAACCTAATTTGAGTTTGTGTTGTTGAGGTGCATAGCCCACCTTGGAGAATTTTTTCAAGGTTGAAGATGATATAAATATGAGTTAAGTTGTTGAGAGATGATAAGATAGACAAGATAGATGAGAATGATGTGAATTTTAGAGTTCTGACACTAACTCATTTGACTGCAAGATCCAATGAAAATTTATGATGAAATATGTATAATTCGATGTATCATCGGGTGCTTGTAAAATTTTGTGTAATTTTCAATTTTTTGAAAGTTTATCCCCAATGTTTGTCAAAATTTTGACGAACTTGGGTTTCGTCAAAATGTCAACTATTAGTTTCATCAAAATTTCGACAAACATGAAAAATAGAAAAAAATCAAATTGTGGCTGACATAAAGAAAAGTGAGTTCATTGATTTTATTGCGACAGTGTTTTTCTCTACTTGAGACAATTTGTGGAGAACTAAGGACGATTTTCTTGGGAAAAATCAAAAATTCAGAAGATATCACCAAGTTGAGGGTAGTCATTGTCTTTTTGCAGAATTTAGTTGTGAAGTCAGATTTGTAGTTCCAGGTTTGAAAATCATATTTTAAAGCAACATCTCATCAGATTTCATTTTTAGAGGTTTAGGGTTTTGAGAATTTCATGTCCAGATTTTGTTGTGTGGAATCACCATAAGATCACAACCAAGGAATAGATTCTTGTGACTATAATTATGTGATCTATAACTCTATTGGTCATGTGGCACAGTTGTGCTATAACAAATACATGATGCATTCATGTGTGACCCAAGTTTAATGTGGCTATGTTGTGATAGAAATGGAGGCACTCATATAATGTAGTTAATTCAGGTTGTATAATGTAGGTGTTAATCATCATTGGGTGCATTCAGGTTGTCTCAAGTTTAATAGGTTAGGATGTAATTATAGCATGATCGAAGAGTGATTACCTCTTGCTGCAATAAAAAGCCTATAACTCTAGTTGATATGCAGAGTGGTTGTGTTATATCAATTATGTAGTGCATTCAAGCACAACCCATGTTTAATGGGCTATTCTAGAGAGTGATCAAGATTTTCTAAACCCTATGAATGTTACTTAAAAGTGTATAGCTTAAACTACAAACCAAGTTTGTTACATACTTGAATGCAATCTTGGGTTACCACAAACTATAATAATGTGATCTGCTAATAACCATTATGGAAAGTATTAAAGCAAAACCCATGATATATAGGATACATTTCCTTGATTAGGTTTACATACCTTAATGATCAAACACAAGCTTCCCACACACTCTAGGATAGAATCCAAGATCACACCACAACTTTTTTAAGACAACTAATTTTCTGACCCAAGATTTAAGGTTGTTTTTTAATACCAACATAAGCATTGGTAAGAGCATGATTAGGGTACAAACCCTAGGCCTCCGTAGAAACATAAAGAATAACTATAGCGGATTAGTGAGGTTGCAATACCAGAAAGATTGAGACATTGTAGGTAATAACAAAATCTTGCAATCTAAAGATTGCAGCCAATAAGAAGCACACTATGTAGCTTAGTGACATTTGTAAATGCAATCTACAGTAAGAAGAATGACAGTCATTTGAAATGTGATAGTCAAAAAGAGGTTGAGTAGTGACAAGATAATAAAGCTCAAACCTTGCATAGTAAAGTGGAGATTTTAACAGTGAGTTTTCCTTACCCCCTTGCTAACCTTAAGGGTTTTTCAAATGCTTTTGGTAGTGTTAGACAAGGCAAATGCAATCAGGGAATGACTGTCCAAATGAATTAACAATGGTAATCATAGGTTCAATGTTTCTTCTTAGCCATTAATGTATAATGGAGGTAGTGGATTGCATGTTTGAGCAATGTTTTGAGACTCATCAAAGATGGGAAAATAGTGAATAATACCTTGTGGACTGTGAAGTAGTGTCAATAAGGTTGAAGGATCTTAAGAACTACAATACCATGAAACAATGAGTCCCCTGTAGTAAGTAGGTAGTGTATAGGGCATAGTTTGATTTTATAGAAGGATGCTCATGAAAGGTATCTTCAAGTGATAATGAGTGAGTTGTTTGAGATTGTAGCTGAGGGTGCAATACCCAGTCTTAAAGGAAGTTAGAAAAGCAATAAATGTGCAAGAAAATCAAATCATACACAACAAATAATTCACAATGTTATCTTGCATAATGCCTTGAGTTTGAAGACAAAAATCTCATTGTATCTTCATGATGAAAGTGGTGAACTTAATGGTCAATCACTAGAAACCATGATTTTAAAGCATGTTATTGTGCTTATGGAGGCAACATTTTAAGCAAGGTAGTGAATGGTGGTTTGGAACAATGGCAGGTATGAAGGACTTGCTTTATATGCATACTATGCAGTCTAGCTTAAGACACCATTCTTAGAAGAGATTGAAGGTGGATTATGGAACTCAAGGGTTACCATGAAAAGGATTAAAACAAAGAATGAGATCTATTTAAAAGCCATGGTCATGAAGATATTAAAGATGTCACATGCAAAACCCTAGTAGCTGGAGTAATGAATATAGTGCCAAAGAGGATAGTGTGCTGGGGCAGAGTTAAGAGATCTCCACATTATCTAATTATAGGGAAATACATCATTTATTTATTATTTTAATTAAAAGAAATAATTCTAAACCCTATATAGGATACATTGATACTTCAAAAGCCTCTAAAAGAATTTGAGATTATGCAAATATATGTCAATTAAATACCTAGATTACAAATAGTAGTGGGAACAATGTAAGATTTGTTGAGCAGAGTAGGAATGGGATAAGCAACAATGAATCCTATGCCTCCTTTCATGCACATCTCCTCACTATTCTCTTTCATTCTTTATGGAAACACTTCTCCATTTTGGCGGTCTATGCTTGAAAATAATGTTTTGACAAAGGTTTTAGAGTATGTTTATTAAAATGAAAACTCCATTATGGTGGGCTATGCCTGAAAATAAGATTTTGACAAAAAATTTAGGGTATGTTTATTAAAGTTTTAGAGTATTTTTGCGGGCTATATTCTTGACTCCTTAAATGATTTATTCAAATGGAGTGTGGCTAAATAAATGACTAACTATTTAGTCATTTTTATTTGTGTGACTAAATAATTTTTAATCAACAACCAAAGTAGTAATTTATTTACTCATTTATAGCTGAGTTGCAAAAAATGAGCAAAATTTAGTCATTTTTAGTTGTTGTGACCAAAAGTTTTAGTCACCTAGTCATTTATTTTCCAAATTCTACTATTGTGTGCTTCCTTGTGCGATTAGGGCTGTCTCAATGTTGAGGGCCCTAGGGATAAGCTCGTCATAAGAAGTGACACATTGCATCTTTAACTAAAAGGATAAATCCATATTGACATTAGCAATGATGATTCTGACTTGTTTCTCCTTAGAAATGGGTCACTTGCTCTTACTAGCTCACAAAACTAGTTTGTTCCTTTTTTTTATGTTTCTTGCATGTGTTTTTTTAGGCTCTAGAGATGTAGCTCGGCTCTTTCCTTTGCACTTTTCATCTATTTTGATGATTACAGTAGATTGTCCTCATAATTTTTCATGTAGATCTGTTTGTAACCTTATTTTCTACCAATCAATTTGGAAACCACTCACATAGTAAGGACCATTTCACTAACTTGTAGTCATCCATTACTTCATATGTTGCAGGTTGTGTCTGTGTTTCAATAAATCATGATGATTGTGAGAACTTTAATCCTATAAGTGTACCCAATCTTACTCAAGTAAAAGTCTTACCTTATTTTATAGTACTTTAAATGGTTAATTTAAGGTGCTTCTTTAGATCTAAGATAGTTGAACCCTGGACTAAAATATGGTATGAGATGGGTAGTATAATGATAAAACTGAGGTCCATTGAATGCGCATTACAAACATAATTTACTGGACTATGAATAGTGTTACAATTATAATTATTTCTCCTTTACCTACCTCTGCATTAATGAAAAAGATAGATCCCTATAAATATAACAATGAAAGTGTTGAAATCTGCAGTATCTGAAGGACTCCAAAAACTATCAAACATATTTTTTTTGAATGCTTTTATGGTTGGGAAATTTGGTACTTATTCTGCCATAAGCTGAAGGTCTAGAATAGCAATGGTAAAATTAATTGGCATGATATTATGTTTTGTAATTTCAAGCTCAAGTTTGATTGTAATCTATTTTGGTATTTCTTATCCAATGAGATCATGTGGCATTTGTGGAAGGCGAGAAATGATGATAAATTTAAGGGTATCAAGAGGGTACTTACTAAGTGTTGCAAGAGACTCACTTTCTACTTTGTTGCTCTGCGGGTTTCAACTCTTGTGGAGATCTCAATGGAGAATTTCTTGAAGTCAATAACTGAAGGTGCTGCTAACAATACCAGAGAGGATCTGAGAAGTGGACCCGCCTGTAGGTTGAGCTTGGAAGAGACCATGTTGTTCCAACAGACATTTGATGAGCTCCAAAGAGCAATTGATGAAGCTACAATCCTAGAAAGACAGTGCGCCCCCCAACAGTTGGACCCCCAAGGAGAAACAATGGTGAACCTTGATATTGAAGAAGTCAACAATGAGGAGAATGTAATCAACACTATGTATTGTTTACATTGATTTGAATAGCAGCAACCTATGGTTTTGTTCACAACAATTTGTATTATCTATGTTGGTTTTGAAAACAACTGGTGCTTTTTGGTTTCTTTCTTGTTGTGTAAAGTATTGATATGGTATATTTCCTGTTATGGAAATGCTTTGATGTTGTACTGATCCTAATGCCAGATAGGAATTTTCATGATATGTAATGGACCTTAAACAATTTTTAATACAAAAAAAAAAGATAGTAGATATTGGAAGTTCATTACATGTCTCATGCATGTGTTAGTATTTTAATTTTTTTTAAGTTGTTCAAGAGCTTGATTAGGTCAAGAATATTTTCTACAAGCTCTGTTCTCTTGAAACTGCTCAACATTTTCCCTACACATTTTCTCTTCAATCCAAACATTTCTTAACTCCTTCCCTTGCTAGCCTTTGGTTATTCTCAAGTGTAATGCTTTTTCTATGCATCTTGCGTTGATGTTTAAATGTAGCTTCAATCGTATTTCTTCCAGCTTCTCCTTTAAATCATTTGATAAATTAAATATTAGCTATGAGGCCATTTAATTTATAAGTATCTAGAGGCACAAGCTTATGATTGAAGAGTCATCATTTAAAGAGTTGTTGAGGTTGACCTCACTCATTTGTTTACAAGGTGCAAAAGATATTATTTCTTTGGTGGCCGACCTTTTCTCTTTGTACATTATTTTATGAAGAGGTTCTTTCTTGTTGGTTGACTTGGTGGTGAAAAGTCGCATCCTCCTTCTTGTCTCTTGTATATATACTCATTCATTTGTTCATTTTTTAGCATCCAATACACATTGTTCTTCCACTAGTCTAAGGTGCGAATAAGAAAGGAGCAAAGCAGATTAGTAAATCTATTATGAAAAGTATGAAGATCATCAAGTCAAGTTCGATATCTTTTTTGTACATGTGAGTTCATCTAAGAGCAGTACGAGTTTGAGTAAAGGGGAAATTGAGATTTGAGTATAAGGCAGAGATATCCTGATAGTTTATATCACTCAGTCTTGTACTTACATTAGTTTGTGATGCCACTTATTGGCCTCCATTTGTAAAGGAGTTTCTCATTTGTGAATCAATAATATAAGAGATATTATTGGCTAGGTTTTTTCTCCCTCAAGAGGAGGGTTTTCCTAGGGTATATGTTGTGTCTTGTGTTAATTTGTGAATTAATTTATGTGCATGTCAATCTGATCATTAAATTTGACATGGTATCAGAGCGGGTTTGAAGAAGATTTTGATCATATTTTGTATTACAATGATACTCCTTATTCTCTTTCTCGTCGTTGATTACTTCTTTCTCTTCATCAAGATGGTGAACAGTATCAAGATAGAGGATAGACTTGAGGGATCAACAAGCTTCACATCTTGGAGATTCAGAATTATGCTCACCTTGGAGGAAAATGAATTGGCGGAGTTTGTGGAGAGCAAAGTCCCTGAGCCTATGTATGAGGAAGAGAAAATTAAATGGAAGAAGAAAGATACTAAGGAGAAGATGATGTTAGTTGATTCCATGAAGGATCATATTGTTCCTATTATCTCCAAGTTGAAGATGACAAGGGAGATGTTTAAAACCTTGGAGATGTACGAAATCAACAACACAAGCCATACACTTGCACTAAAGCAACAAATCCATCATGTGAAGATGGCAGAAGGATAATCTATCATCTCTTACTTCATGAAGATTTCTAAATTGAGAGATCAACTCTCTACCATTGGTCATTTTGTTGATAACAAGGATCTGACCATGCTTGCCCTTAATGGTCTTCCTTCATCTTGGGATTCTTTCATTCAAGGAATCAGCACAAGATCTAAACTTCCCAAGTTTGATCGTTTGAGGGTGGATTGCATTCAAGAAGAGTTTAGGTTGGCTACAAGAGGTATTGGTCAAAGCCCTACAAATGAAGACATTCATGTTATTTCTGCTCAATCCTTGAAGAAGAAAGGGAAAGATGGAAAGAAAGGATATTTCAAGAGGAATAGAGTTAAAGGAGCTGATGGTGCTCTCCAATTCAAGAAGAAGTGGGACCTCTCTAAAGTCCAATGTTTTCATTGTGACAATTTTGGTCACTATGCAAAGGATTTCCTAACCATGCCTAATCAACATGCTTCATTTGTGGATGTGGATGAGATCTCTCCTTAGAAGGATTCTAGGTAATTTATATTCTAAGTCATGGGCTTGTGTTCAAGCTGTGAAGGTTGTGTGTTGATCTGTGCACATGAGCAGCATGTCTTATTGTGTCTAGTATTTGCATCCATCAAGAGATAAGTATTCTTTGTTTCCTGAGTTATTTCATTTATTTGGATCTTGTGTGATTAGTATAGAGAGATTGTAATTTCTCTTGAATTTTTCTCTCTAGCATAAAGATCCTTTGAAGATTTCAAATTATTCATTGTGAGTTGTTTCATGCTAATTATGTAGATCTCTGAGTGTGACTTTGAGATGAAAAAGAGAATTGCATTTTTGTTGTGATAGGTTGATCACATCGATATCATTCTCTAATGCATGAACTGTGTTAGAGCCTTGACTCTTGGATAGAGTTGGTTCTACTTGCTAACTGCATAATGCATTCAAGAAATTTGCAATTGTTCAGATTGTCTTTTGTTGTGCTGAGTTTAGCACTCTCGAGAAGAGTAAAAATTGGAAGAAAGAGTTATATCAAAATTCAATAAAGATAAGTTTTTTTATTCCTTCATTATGATTATTTGATATATTTCTTTTATAGGTTGATTTACTTATTCATGTTTCAATATTGTTCATAAATTCTTATGTATTCATGCTGTAACTTGAGATAGTAAACTTTGTATGATTCTATCCTTGATATTTCTTTGGATAGTTATAAACAGTTAGTAATCTCTCTCTAAAATGCTTCTAGGATAGATCTAAGAATAGAAGGTGTTGAGAGATTGCTTAGTGATGAAAAGATTGAGGCATCTTGTGAATAAGTCATGCCAACCAAAGAAATGATCAAGCATGAAGTCACAACTTGCAGCCATGAGACTGAGATGGTGGCTAGAGGGAGTTCACTTCCAAAAGTATTCTTTACAATCTCTAAAGTAGGAATCAAGAGGGAGTTATGTGACGCACTGAGAATAAGTGAAGGTTGCAGTGTTGCAAGGCCAAGTGTTAAATCCTTGAAAGATCTCTTCAACTGCTGAGATCAGAATTGCACAAGACAGTCATCTGGATTTGATATTGGTAGCCTCGCAAACCTATTCAAAATAGTGAGAGCTAGGATGAGGTCAAGGAGGACTATCCTGAACTCTCTTTAGTACCAGAGGTGTGCATTGGAAAACATTTATCTAAGTCAAAGTGTTGTAGGAAATCTTGGACAAAGAGGTCAAAAGGTTGATGCAAGTGCTTGAAGATTCAGAGGGTGCCTACTGAGCCTGAAGAAGATGGTAATCTTGTTGCAGCAAAGCATATCCTGAGATACTTGTGTGGCACAGTTGGATATGGATTGAGATATTCTTCAAGTTGGGATCTACTATGATATCCTAGTGCAGCAAGAAGTAGTCATTTGTGGCATTGAGTACAACCGAGGTAGAGTATATTGCAGCTTGTATGGCAGCTCAGGAAGTAGTATGGCTTTGTAAGCTCCTTGTAGGATTATTTGGGCAATCATTGGAGCCTAATATCATTCATTGTGATAATTAGATTTGTGTGAAGCTATTTTTCAATCTTGTGTTCCATGACAGAACCAAGCATGTTGAGATCAAGTACCACTATATCAGAGATACGGTACTGCAGAAGGCTATATGGTTGAGATATATCATCATTGATGAACAGACGATTGACATTCTCACCAAGCCTCTCTCCAGAATCAAGTTTGTGTACTCTCGAGATAAGCTTGGTATGGTGGAGAATCCAATCTTAACTGAGAAAGAGTCTCAGTATCAATGAGCTTGATTAATGAGTTCTTCTCTACAAGAGAAGTTCGAGGTGAAATCCCTTGATTAATGAGTTCTTCTCTATGAGAGAAGTTCGAGGTGAAATCCATTGTCAATGTATTTTCCTCTGAGATGGAGGAATTTGAGGTGCAAGCCCTTGTTAATGCATTTCTCTTTGAGGGAGATTTGAGGTGCAAGCCCTTGTTAATGCATTTCACTTCTGAGATTTTAGGTGAGAGCCCTTGTTTCCACCCTCTAAGAGAGTCATGGTGTATGTCATGTGTGTGACTCCATGACATATCTTGTACTTGTGTTTCACCCTCTGGGAGAGCCATGGTGAAAGTCATGTTGAGGTGACAACATCACGCAAGTGATGAAAACTTGTACTTACCATAGTATGGTTGTAGCCATTATGGTTGATATCATGTTGAGGTGATATCTGATATCACGATGAGGTGATATTCTTCTTGTTCACTCATGGTTGTAGCCATAGTGATAGGAATCACATTGGGGTGATTTTCCTTGTGCAGCGGTAAGTATACTCCCTAGCTGAGAGGGAGTGTTGATGTTTAAATGCAACTTCAGTCGTATTTCTTCCAGCTTCTCCTTTACATCATTTGATAGATTAAATATTAGCTATGAGGCCATTTAATTTATAAGTATCTAGAGGCACGAGCTTATGATTGAAGAGTCATCATTTAAAGAGTTGTTGAGGTGGACCTCACTCATTTATTTAAAAGGTGCAAAAGATATTATTTCTTTGGTGGCCAACCTTTTCTCTTGGCACATTATTTTATGAAGAGGTTCTTTCTTGCTAGCCAACTTGGTGGTGAAAATCCACACCCTCCTTCTTGTCTCTTTTATATATACTCATTCATTTGTTCATTGTTTATCATCCAATACACATTGTTCTTCCACTAGTCTAAGGTGCGAATAAGAAAGGAGCAAAGTAGATTTGTAAATCTGTTATGAAAAGTCTAAAGACCATCAAGTCAATTTCGATATCTTTTTTGTACATGTGAGTTCATCCAAGAGCAGTACGAGTTTGAGTAAAGTGCAAATTGAGATCTAAGTATAAGGCAGAGATATCCTGATAGTTTATATCACTCAGTCCTGTACTTACATCAATTTGTGAGGCTACTTGTTGGCCTCCATTTGTAAAGGATTTTCTCATTTGTGAATCAATAATATAAGAGATATTATTGGCTAGGTTTTTTCTCCCTCAAGAGGAGGGTTTTCCCAGGGTATCTGCTATGTCTTGTAATAATTTTTGAATTAATTTATGTGCATGTCAATTTGATCATTAAATTTAACATCTTGTAGTCTGTATGTATGATCAGTCATCTCTTATGAAGCATGGATAACCTTTCATGGAATTGTTGTTGGAATTAGACAATTTCCATTGTGAGAATAATCATCTAATTTGTTTGGAAGTAAGTCTTTTTCATATTATTTTACTTGGTATTATAAACTTGTCTTTGCAGGATTCTCTCAGGGGGAACAACAAAACTATGATGATAGGTAGAGTTATACAACACCATAAATCATTTGGCATTATCAATATATTGCTTATAGAATACTCTGTGCAAGTAAAATGGAATGTGCAAAGACAATTGGTATAAAATTCAAATCTGAATATAAGTAAATTATACACAAGAAAATGGTATTTATTCTATGATTTAAAGAACCCCATGTAGACACTGAAATCTGGTTTAGGCCTGTGACTTAAATATTCTTCATAATTCGTATTCTTCTATTGATTAAATAATCTTAATTATTTAATTAAGTCACCTTAACATTATTTCTTCTATTAATTAAATAATCTTAATTATTTAATTAATTCACATTTTCTTTATTCCATTTGATTAATTAAATAAACGCTTTTTATTTAATTATGTTACTAATTAACCTTATCCTTCTTGTCAAATTAAATAAATTCTTATTTAATTTACTCTTTATCATACTTCAACTATAATTAAATAAATTCTTTATTTATTTAATTATTCATTTTAAATCCCTTCATCACTTAATTAAATAAATCTTATTTATTTAATTATTCTTCAAATATCAAATCCTTAATTAAATGAATTATTTAATTCATGAATTCTATTTTAACGCATTCCTCTATATTTAGATAATTGTGGAAGTTATCTAAGTATTCACTCTCGCTCGACTTGAGATCTATTTAAATCGCTTAGTTAACTCTGGATTTAATATCTGAGTTGCTTGTATGAGTAATATCCTTGTCATATCATTCAATCGTCCAGTTCTAACTCATTTGTGTGTACATGCGGATTAATTAAATATTTCTATTTAATTAATTAATTCTTGTGTATGCATTCGAAAAAGAGTTTCTTTAATCCATCTTTATCTTTGTCATGCAAAGATAATTCTTCTATTTTCGAATACCAAACTGGAAGATTAAATCATTTATTTAATCTTTAATTCTATTTCTAATTTATATCACTCATGTAATTACTAATTGTTATCAGAATGCATGACTAATTAGTCAATCTCAACCGTTCGTTGATCTTTCAATCCTAGCCTGTCATTCAAATAATAAATTTTCTATAAATTGATTTGGTCTTCATCATTCCAATCTCTCTCAAAATCTTATGACTTTTTGGAGCACCTATCTTGAATCTTCGATGTTTTGCTAAATCACTATCATAGGCTATACTTGCACGAATTACTAAAAATATGAGGGAAATTATACTACAACAACAAAATGGAGAAGGGAAATCAAGATGAATCATGGAAATACGTACAAATTTGGTGAGATTGTTCAATTTTTATTTGCATTTTTGAATTTCTTTGTTCTTTGTTGCTTAGCATTAGATTGCATTAGATCTTAGATTGCATTGAGTTTGTGCTTTTAACCTTCTTTTTCTTTTTGCATTTTGGAGCACCTATATTGAATCTTCGATGTTTTGCTAAATCACTATCATAGGCTATACTTGCACGAATTACTAAAAATCAGAGGGAAATTATACTACAACAGCAAAATGGAGAAGGGAAATTGAGATCAATCATGGAAATACGTACAAATTTTGTGAGATTGTTCAAGTTTTATTTTCATTTTTGAATTCCTTTTTTCTTTGTTGCTTAGCATTAGATTGCATTAGATCTTATATTACATTGAATGTGTGAACCTGATGTGAATGACACCATCTTCGCGTATCTATAGAGTTTTATTTTTATTTTTGCAATTTTTTCATATGGAACGATGCATCAGTTTGACAAAATGCCACAATTGACAGGCGAAGACACATCAATTTGAAGAAGCGACACAAATGACTTTTTGAACCGCATCTGACACCCAAAACGATGCATTTGAAAAATTCTTATACATCTACAAATTTCTGAACCATAACTAACTGGTAAAATACCAAGATGCAATTGCAAAGAACATCGATGCATCTAACTAGTAAAACAACGACACAATTGACTGGTAACCTTTTTTGTTTCTATTTTCAGAAATATGAAATTTTCAATTGATTTGTGTGTTACTAATATCGTATTTTCAGCATGTGGACTTTTTGTTTTTGGAGTTAACAAGTTTTTGCAAGATGATTGACGAAGATAATACTAAAAACTACTAATGAATCTTTTTGTAGAACACATGTCGAAGACCTTAGTTAAATTTCTGAAATAGATTGTTTGGTAGTGTAGCAAATCTTTCATTTGGTTTAAAATTAACAAGTATCTACTATGTTTGGTGCGAAAGCACAATTGTGTAATTACCCTCACGATTTAGTACATCATAGTATCCTCTCCCCTTGCACATCTGTGCAATCCTAGGTGTAAGAGAAACAATTACCAACTCTAGAACTTGGGTCTATTCTGGTGGGAAAAAGTACTCACCCCAGGACGACTCAGACCGGTAACACCCTAAACCCGAGGGACTTCTAGCTAGTATATAAAAGTGGATTCTTGGGGAAAGCCCAAGAATCACACGTATGGTTCTGAGGAGATTAATCTAAAAGGGGACTCTCACCACATGGATCATTCCCTACGAATGGAATGTCCATACTAAACACCTTTTGTTTTAGAGACCAACCATTTTTCAATCGTTGCTTGGTATAGTGCAGGGTACAGTATCATGCCTGAAGACACTCACTACTGATCCCCTTGAGTAGAGATAGTAGTTCTTGGGAGGTCATTGCCCAAAAAAATTGAAATTGGTGTGCTCAAATGACGTTAATGAGCTGTGGAGGTGAGCCAATGCCACCAAATTTCTTAGCTATCCACTCTCGAGAAGGAAAGGTGTTTATCACCAATCCGGGGTATTTCAGTGGGCTATACCAAGTATACAAAACCTTGGCCTATTGGCCTATTAGGATGTGCTTGTCTTTTATCAAATTAAACGTTCTTTGAGTCCAGAATCAAATTGAAAAAATTTTGTCTTATGATTGTCTTTGTTTTCCAAAACTGAAAACAGCGTCAGTTTATATCCCAAATCACTGAAAATACACAGAGTTGCAACTGTTCACTAGAAAGTCAGAATTGATTTTTAGGGTCGCATTTGTTTAGCTTTGAGTTGCATCTATCAGTATTAGTCACATCTTTCTAGCGTAGAGTCGCATATGTCAGATTAGCTCGCATTTGATTTGCAAAAATCGCATTTGTTTAGCTTCGAGTCACATCTATTAGTATCAGTCACATTTGTCCAGCATAGAGTCACATCTATCATATTAGCTCGCATTTGATTTGTGAAAACTGCATATGTTATATTATGAGTTGCATCTATTAGAAAGTTAACTGCATCTATCAGAGTCAGACATTGAACTTTACCAGAGACACGCAGTTGATCATCAAAAAACTGAAACTGTTAAACTAAACCACATCTATGAAATCCTACGATGCATTTTCCTTATTATCAAAAAGTCAAAATTCATGGTCACTGTCCAGTCAACACAGTTATATCAGTTTCAATTGTCTTTCCACAAGCTATCCTTGAATAGAAACCTAAAATGATTTGCTCAATTTTGCAACCTTTAGGTATCATTTAGTCATAACTATAGTTGTCTTAGGTCCAAGTTTTAGTTTCATCTTAGAGTACATATTACCTTGAGATTAGACTTCTAGGAGGGTCACTTTTACAAACTTTATGATAGGTCCACCTTCTGCACTTTAGAAAAATCATAGTGTCAACAAAATCTGTCATTGAACCTAGTCCTATCATCTTATCCTTTGTCCTACAAAGATTCCGCCTAGCTCATCAGTCTAGTTAGGAGACTCAACTTATCTTTGATTATTATCTTACAGTGGTTCCTTGACATAACTAAATTGACATCGTGGTTAGACTTTAGGTAGTTGGTACCCTTGTCTTAGGTTTACGGAATTGATTACCTTGGAAGCTTAGTTGGACTTTGCATTTTTTGATATTGTCATTCTAGACTAGCATCATCTTAGAACATCCCTTATTTTGCATTCAAAAAATCCCAAAAACATAGACTAGATTCATACTGTCCATAAACGTAGTTTTGCATTTCCTGCATATCCAACTTGTCTTACATGGTTGAAACTAGGTCTGAGAGAAAAGAGAGAAAATATGTCAAACCCAAATGAATTCATCAACCCATTTTTCTCAAGACCTCACAAGACTTTACTAGATAAATTCACCACTAGAAACAATCAAGGAAACATTACAGTAGAAGACATAGAGGCCACTGCACAAGACCCTGAGTTTGCCTCTTTTGTAGATGAGTACCTAGCAAACGATCATCAACGATACTTATCCAAATTGCTAGCTGAAGGTGTTACCTTACTTGCAGGATTCAATATTAGCACCTTACAAACTCAACCTACACAAGGGACAAATACAACGACTGCTAGTACTACTATACCTTAGGTGAGCACAACCATACCATCTGGTACACCTACACAGAGTACGATGGTCCATACGTCTCCCTTTGGTATGGTTGGCATGACATCAGGATTTAATTTCACTGTAGGGGCATCATCATCCACTCCCTTTGATCCTCTTGTTGGGATTAAAAGACCTAAAACATCAGCTTCTACACCGTATGTCAGTGTCACGAGTACCATACCTACTACTAGTGTCACGAGTACCATACCACAATCGATGGCCATACCTAGTGCTCAAGTCACTAGTACTATACCATAGATCATACAAACAGGAGGCATTCCCTCATTCCTATATGGCAATCAGATTCTCTCAAACTAGCAATTAGAATCCATTCACCCATATTCTGAATCAGAATCCCTTCTTTTAGATTGGTAGTTAGAACCCATTCACACATGTTCCAAGTCAAAACCATTTTATGCAGATTCTAACCTAGAACATGTTTACCAACATTTTGAGTCCAACCCCAACTCAAATACCAACATTCAATCAAAACCCATCGCGAGACTTTGGACTTCAGAATACATACACGGATCCGCATAATCTGCCTAGCATAGCCTTGACCTAGGTTGACATTTTACAAACACAAATGCATGCACTACAAACACAAATGGATAACATGGCAGTGTTAACTAAGAAATCCTTTTCAACAAAGGACATATGCCCATTTCCCTTTGATAGATCATTGTACATGAAACCTTTCCCTCACAAGTATGTCATACCAAATCTCCCTACGTACAATGGCAAATGGAATCCAATAGAACATATAAGGGAATTTTCTACCATATGCATAGATTTCGCCTATGACCCCACATATCTTATGAGACTATTTCCAAGAAGTCTTGTAGGAATTGCACTAGAGTGGTTTTCAAATCTAGACTCTGGCATCAGATCTTGGGGTGAACTGGTTGAGAAATTTGTGGAGCAATTCTCCTTTAACATAGACCACAAGATAAATATAGCAACCTTGTGTCACACAACACAAGATGAAGGTGAAACATTTATCGCTTTCTTCCAGAGGTGGAGGACTATAGCCAGCTGGTGTCTTGTTGAAATACCTAAAAAACAAAAAGTCACAATGTTTCAGGAAAACCTTCATGCAAAATTAAGGAGTAACTTAAGGGTACATTTTTGTACGTATTTTTTGGAACTAGTGGAAAAAGGTGTTATAATAGAAAAGGATATCATTCAAAAAGGATAACTTAAGACATCAACATCCAATAGAAATATGATCGTGCAAAACACCCCCAATGACAGAAACAAATTTTGGTCTCACAACAAAAACATCACCAATGATGGGGTAGTTGATGCTAAGACTATACAAGCAAGACCACTCCTCACATTATGAGGACCTAACACTTCTTCCAATACCCTTAATGTTGTCAATCAACCACCCAACACGGTCCAAAATACTCAATGTCCGCAACAAAGGAGATTTCAAAAACAGGAGTTCACTCCCTTAAGGGAACCCATTGAGTTTGTGTTCAAACAACTGTTACAACATAATCTCATACAGCCTCAAGAGCTGAGATAATACGACCCAGGACAATTTAAACTAGCTTGGTGGGATGACAATGCCTTTTGTGATTATCATAGAACTAAGGGACATAACCTACAAAATTGTCACCAACTAAAGAATATCATACAAGATCTTGTCGACGGGAGAATAATTGAAGTTAGTGGATAGAAACAAAAGTCATCAAACACTGATCATCAAGTCTTTTCTAATCCACTTCATGACCATGGGAAAGGAAGTGTCCCCAGCCCGAGTACTAAGACCAATATTCCAGCCAACTATGCGAATATCCAACATGATTATAGTAGTGGCAAAACCATTCATTGCCTTCATGTCGCTGATGAGAATATCAATACCATTACTATCAATACAAATCCTGAGTGTGTAGTCAATACTCATTGTACGAAGATTACCATTTAAGGTCTTCCATTGCAACAAACACCACAGCCTTCCAAGTCACAATATAACCTACTTGACCAATTGGGGAAGACCCCAGCCCAAATATCAATCTTGGAACTGTTGCACATATCTCTTGAGCATCGATCTATTCTAGATAATGCTTTACAAAACACCATGGTCCCTAACAATCTTGATGTCAATCGTTTTCAAGAAATGGTCAACTACTTGACTAATAACCATCATGCCACATTTTCTAAACAAGACTATGCCACTGAAAAGATGAATCATAATGATCCCTCGCATCTTGAAGTCCTTGTTGATGATACCAAAGTTAGACGAGTCTTGGTAGACGGAGGAGCAGGGTTAAATCTGTTCACTTTAAAACTAATTAAGGCATTAGGTTTCTCAGAAGCATGCGTAGACACCACCAAAAGTATTGTCATAAAATCTTATGATGATGAGGAACGAAAATCAAAGGGAGTGGTAACACTTCCTATCAAAATTGGGTTGGCGGTAATGCAGACAAAATTCTAGGTCTTGGATCTCACCCTCCCTTACAACCTTTCACTAGGTAGACCATGGATTCATGCCATGAAAGCACTCCCTTCTACGTATCACCAGTGTCTCAAATTCCCTTAAAATGGCACTAAAATAACTATAGATGGTGACCCAGACCCATTTCAATACTCCACCAATCTAAAAGAAATACCCCAATTCCAAGTGTCAATAAACCAAGAGGCTTCATCATCCAATTCATCTCATTATGTCGATCCAGCTACCCTTACTCAAATCTTTGTGTCACATTCAAGTCCTACCACTCCTGGGGTTGAGATCCAAGACAAGGGTTGTGGAGAATATTACATGAAGACATCTTATTGTGTTAGCCATTTGATTCTGCCTAAGTCATACAATTTACCTACATCAGACAGGAGACAATCTATGGTCACTATACACATTCCTCCCACAACCACCTTCACTAAATGGGGTGAATTAAGCAAAGAAGTCGTAGATACAAAAGATGTCACTTCCTAGTTGTATAAGGAAGATAATGAAGAACCTCTCTCACTTGCTCACATTCCTACATATCTATATGGAAAAGGTTTCAAAATGATGCAGAGTAAGGGATATGATGGATAGAGCGAGTTAGGCTTGAATCAAGATGGAAGGATTGAACCAATCTTTGTTTCTCAATGGCCAAAAGGCTTAGGGCTAGGGTTTCAACTGATTCAGATAGGCATTCCTAGTACCACATCACCCTTACTCAAGGAAGTGTGTGCTTCAAAAGATATTGAGACATCTCATGAACCATCCGACCAATATCACTATGACTCCCTTGACTCCAACGACTATGAGTGGGATTCCCTATCCTCTACCTCTTCCATGGACCTTGACAAGTTATTTGGAGAACTTGACTTAATTTTTGGATCCTCACCAAATCCATTAAATTCCTATCCACCAAAGAAAATGACAAAGGAGGAGTGGTTTAAACACTACTATTGGGAATCGCTTGATCCTACCTCTTGGCAACCTGATATATCTATTTCAGATAACCAAACCTTGGCATTAGGCCCATCTCTCAATCTGCCTAGACCTAAACCTAGGAGCAAACAAGACTTAGTACAAGACTTTTGTGACCATATGAACAACTCAGTCTTTACTTTGACCCCATTAAACTTTGATACCTCTGACGATGACATGCCCTTAGTTTATCCCCAACTTATTGACTAGGATCAACAAGACACTCTCGTCTTAGACATTTTTTAGAATGATGAAGCAATTGTTGAGCTCCTGGGATTACGAGAAGGCATACCTCATGGGGATCATAAGGCTAGTTTCACCATTGACTTGGACAACAAAGCATATTTTGGGGAATTTTTTCAACCCTCCAGTTGTAAAAATGAGAAAAAGAATAAACAAGATAAAAAGGATGTCTTTAGGTGGAAACTGAAAGACAACTCTAGACAATGAAAAAGTAAAAAGAAAGGATGCATCTAAAGGAAAAACCTCTCAGAGGCACCTAAGGATGGAGGTTTGAACATTCTCCCAGTTGCACAGGAAAAGTCACCTGGATGCTCATTGAAGAATCAGTAGAAGTCAACATAGGTACAAAAGAGAATCCCCGACTGGTTTATTTTGTAGCGTCATTGACAATAGAAGAGCAACCAAAATTCCACAACTTCTTTGCACAAAGATAGATAAATTTTGCTTGGTCATATGCAGAAATTCTAGGGTTGGATCCTAAACTTGTTCTACATCACTCGCCCTTACAACCAAGTGGCAAACCAGTGAAACAGAAATTGAGGAAAATACATCCACAGATCGCTTTATTAGTCAAGGCAGAACTCAAGAAACTGTTAGACATTGGTTTCATTATATCAATTGAATATGCAGATTGGATTTCTAATCTTGTACCAGTCACTAAACCAGCTGGGGGCATCTACATCTGCACTGATTTTAGAGATATCAACAAGGCTTTTCCTAAGGATGACTTCCCTTTGCCTAACATAGACATGATAGTTGAAATGGCAGCGGGATATGAGATGTTGTCTCTTATGGATGGATTTTCAGGATATAATCAGATCATAATTGCAACGGAAGACCAACCTAAGATAGCCTTCACTTGTCCTTGGGGTACGTATTGCTAGAATGCTATGCCCTTTGGACTCAAAAATGCTGGAGCAACCTATCAACATGCCATGGCCACCATCTTTCATGATCTAGTACACACTCTTATGGAGGATTATGTCGATGACCTTATAGTTAAATCCAAGACAAGGGTAGAACATTTATAGGCTTTAGACAAGATATTTCAAAGGATGGAGAAGTATAAAGTGAGACTCAATCCCAAGAAATGTGTGTTTGGAGTCAAGTCAGGAAAGCTATTAGGCTATATCATTTCTAGACGAGGCATTGAAGTGGATTCGGCCAAGGTCAAAGAAATCATGGACATGCCTCCACCAACCAATCTCAGTCAACTAAGGACATTACAAGGAATACTACAATCCATCAGAAGATTTATAGTGTAGTTAGCTGATAAGACACATCCTTTTCAACATCTACTTAAGAAAAGGGTGCCCTTTGCATGGACAGTTAGGTGCGGAGAGGCTTTTCAACTAATTAAAGAATATCTACTCACACCCCCAGTCTTAATGCCACCTGTTGAAGGATGACCGATAATTCTTTATATTACTACAATCCATTCATCACTCAAGGCATTGCTAGCACATAACGATGATGAAGGTCATGAATGGGTAGTCTACTATATCAATCGGACTTTGGTAGGTTATGAGCTCAACTATAGTACCATTGAACATGCCTATCTTGCAGTAGTATTTGCTACCCAAACACTAAGGAACTATGTGCTAAACCATCAAACAATGTTGATTGCTAAAATAGATCCTTTGAAATATCTTCTCAGCAAGGCATCATTAACAAGGCGACTAGCCAAATGGGTTATGATACTTAGTGAGTATGATATCCAATATGTAGAGAGAAAGGCTATTAAAGGACAAGTCATTGCTAATCAGTTATTCAATGCAACGATGCAAGCAAACCATCCATTAGTTGTAGACTTTCCTGATGAGTTTATATTTACAATGGATACCAACACAACATGGAAACTGTACTTCAATGGCTCACATATAGATCATGGCTTAGGGGTTGGTATACTATTTATCACACCACAAGGTGACTCCATCCTGAAATCATTTAGAATTGCATTCCCATGTACTAACAACATAACAGAGTATGAGGCTCTAGTGACAAGGTTACGCATGGAAGTCAAGTGGAAAATTAAGAACCTATAGGTATATGGTGATTCTCAACTAGTAATCAGACAGGTAAATGATGATTATGAGACCAAGGATGAGAAGCTTGCTCCATATAAACACATGGCTAATAGCTTTAAGGAGTACTTTAACAAGGTCAAATTTTATCAAATACCTCATGTTTTAAATGGGGTAGCAGATGCTATGGCTACAATTGCATCACTTCTAGACATTCCTAACAATGTGCCTAAGTTTGAGTTCTTGGTAGAACAGCTTCTGGTCCCAACCTACAATATCCCAGATTCTGAAATGGTGTGTGACATTGTTGGTCCTGATTCCCCATGGTACAAAGAAATCTATGATTACCTTCACACTAAAATCATACCCATTGGCCTGTCAAACAACCAATGAAGGACATTCCTTCAAAATTCAGCTAAATATACCATCATCAGAGACACCTTATATAGACGTGCCTTAGATAATACCCTACTAAGATGTCTTGATTCTAATGAAGCACAAGCGACCTTGTGAGGGGTGCATGAGGGTATATGTGGTTCCCATTCTAGCGGTCCTACCTTAGCCAAAAAGCTTATGAGACTGGGTTATTATTGGCCTACTATGGAAAAGGACTCATATGTCTTTGTAAAGAAATGTCATCAATGCCAAGTTCATGGAGACTTGATACATGCACCAGCATAGGAAATCCATCCTATAATGTCACCATGGCCCTTCACCCAATGGGGACTCAACCTCATAGGTAAGATCCACCCCACATCATCTAATGGACACAAATTCATTATCACTACCACTGAGTACTTTACAAAGTGGATCGAAGCCATTCCTATGACATACATTACCAGTACACAGATTTCTAAGTTTATCCTAAACTATATTATATGTCGGTATGGTGTCCCTCATTCCATAATCACTGATAACAACCACCCATTTAAGAATCAAGAAGTCTACCATCTTTGTGATGAATTTCATATTCAACATCACTTTTCCACTCCCTACTACCCACAAGGTAATGGCCAAGCAAAGGCATCTAACAAAACCATCATCAGAATCCTCAAAAAGACTGTCAATGATGTTGGTTGTGATTGGAATTTACAACTTAATCCCACCTTATGGGCTTATCATACAAGTATTCGTACTCCCACTGGAACCACTCCCTATTCATTAGTATTTGGTTTTGAAGCTATTCTTCCTATTGAGGTCAAGATTCCTTCCTTGTGGGTATCCTTGAAAGGCCACATTGATGATGAAGAGTATCGAGTGTCGAGACTCCATGAACTAGAATTCCTAGATGAGCGAAGATAGAAGGCACTAGACCATCTCCAAGCATATCAAAATCACCTTCGTCGTAGCTATAACAGGAAGGTCTTGAACAAAAACTTTGACATTGGTGACTTGGTATTGATGGAGAACCCGAAGAATCAAGCAGAAAGAGAAAAACTAGGAAATTTTGAACCAAACTAGTTAGGACCTTATATTATTACAAAAGCATTTGGATCAAGAGCATACCAACTCTCTACTCCTGAAGGGGAAACATTTTCCTCGCCAATCAATAGTCTTCATCTGAAGAAGTTCTACGCATAGCTTTTGAGAACCTTGTCTTAATTAACGAAAATACAAAAAAATCAAAAAATCAACAAAAAATCATTACTAAGGTGAAAACCTGGAAAACCTGCATTTTGGTAACACCAAAAAAAAAAAAAGATAATCTAGAAAATAGTAAAGAAAAATAATTCATCCAATAGTGAAAACCACTTCGGTGGTGCTATGGATAGGTACCATGGTGAAAACCTGGCAAACAGGCACCATGTGTACTTTACTCTACTCCTTTGTCTACTATTATTCTAATCTAGCCTCCCCTATACATAGTCCACTACCCTTTACATAGTACCTATCCCTATAAATACTACCTATCCCTGCACATATCCCTTATCTTTCATATCCATCACTTGTATATACCATTCATAATAAGTGGTAGTCTTTCCCATAACCTGGAATGATTGACATCAAGTGCATTTCATATCCCCCATTTTACCCTATTCATAATGAATTGGTCTTATACTTGACTGTGGGCAAACCCTTGATGTGTGTCATATTGATTCTTCCATTGGCTGTGTTGAAGACGTAAAACCATAGAAAAATCCACAAACATCACAAAATGACCTGAGAAAACACAAAAACATCAAAAAAATTCAAAAAGACAAAAAAATAAAAACATTTCAAAAATCCAAAAATAGAGTCAAAGGTAGTCGTACTTGTCAGTCTTTGTCGTTAGTCAAACTACATTATCTCTATGACTAGACGTAGGCAAGGCCATTTACTGATGTGCCCCTGAGGCTTTAGGTCAGTCCATTTAGTTTTGTCTATATAAAATCATGCTTCAATTCATATGTCTATATGACAAGGTCATTGGTCGTGTAGAACTATGAGGTCTCTGCGTGTATAACGTAGGCATGGCCATCAAGCGATGAGCCCTCAAGGATGCACTAGGTCGGTCCATTAGGGTTCATCACATTCACTTTCACACATGTCTTATATTTGTAGTCAATATTTTTAGGCAAAGTCAAGTCGAACTATGAGGTCTCTGCGTGTATAACATAGGCAAGGCCATTAATCGATGAGCCCCCAAGGCCACACTAGGTCAGTCCTTTAGGGTTTTTCATCACACACAGTCAATTGTTAACACGTCATATCAAGTCATGCATTAATCTAGTGAACAATTCAACAATGTCTCTAAGTCAAATCAAACAACTTGTCAAAGAAAACAATAAAAAAAAATCAACTAATGTTTGCTACAAGATGTGTCCTTCCTAGAGACAGACATCATCAAAACAATCAACCTTTGTATTATTTAGGATGAGTCCTTCTTGAATATTGATATCAACAAAACAATCTATGCCTTATACAGGATGAGTCCTTCTTGCATGTTGACATTGTCAAACAATCAAACATAGCCTTACACAGGTTATCACATCAACGGTATCTGACTCAACATCTTATACGATACATGTATTTTTTAAACCAGGCTTTTTCATGCCTTATATAGATAGTCATAACATTGAAACCAAACTCAAAGTCTTATTTGGTATGTGTATCTCTTGAAATTAGGCTTTATCAATCAATCATTTTATCAATCGAAACGAATCAAACAAATAGATCATGTTTTGGCAAATATTTTACTGGCTTTTTGACTTTTTGGCTTATTTATCTTATCTTTTCATTTGACTTTATGATGGGATTTATGTTACTAGCTTTCTCAAGGATGTCCCATGAAGGATTTAGAGAAGCAACAATGTATCAAAATTCTATTTTCTTTGACTGTTGTCTGTCAACTGTCTTTTAAATTTTATTTTGAGTCATGTTACTAGTTTCCTCAAGGATGTCCCATGAAGGATTTAGAGGAGCGGTGACGTCTCATGACCCATCTTTTATTTTGATTGCTATCTGTGGTTTGTCTTGACAAAAAGATTGGGGCAACTTGTGCCCTTAGTATGAGTTAATGACAATCCTTGTCTGTGACTGTCTATTATTGGCAAGTGGATGACTTTGCACACCTTGATCTATGTCATATCATGGTGTTCCTCTCCATTTGTATTAGTCCTTCCCAATTATGATAACGTTCAATACCTTTTGTGATACTGCGAAACATCGAAGATTGCTAATACTAACATCCATCGTATTTCTTTCATTATTTCTAAATCTTTCTTTCTGCACTAACAGTTCTTTTTTGCATTATGATGGAGTCCTGTGACACACAACAATATAAGTCATCCTGCATAGACACATATAGGTTAGAAAGAAACATACATATAGGAATTTATCATATCTAGGACATCATGGCATAATAGATATTCATCATTATATAATACATATCATCAGCATTTATGGACATCATAAATGTAAATACATGCACTACATTACATCTGTATAGCATCACATGTAGAAAGCATTGTACATATAACATCATATTACATCTCATCATTATACATTGCATACATAACATTTATTGACACCATACATATTAATACATACATCATTACATAGAATCAAGATCATATCATCAGTTGCATAAACACATCATAAAGTACATACGATAATACATCACAAGGCATATCATATATACATAACTTGTATACATAAACAACTGCATAATCAATAAATAGAAATGCATATCATGAGAATCGCCACCAAAATCATATATATATATATATATATATATATATATATCGCTCAACAGTGTCACATCACAATGTCATAATGTATCATATAAATATGGAAGCCCACAGGCCATATAATCATAATACAATGTATCAGAACATATCAAGAAGTGCCCCTATCTTGAATTACCATTGCTATCATGGTTGGAGTGTGCAGATGAATGATGTCGGGAACCTGATGACCTGTGAGCTGAGTGAGGCCTATCATATGGACCTAATCTACGTGGCTACTCCACACCCTCTGTGCTAATTGTCCTGGTGTGAGTCCTGGTCTGTGACCTACTGCTATGTGCTTCGAGAAGCTAGGAGCCTGTCTCTCTGGAGGAACCTCTGCCTCATATAAATCATGGTAATAAGTCTCCCTCTCCCTAGCTCTAACTAACTCTCTAGCAAAGGCAACTGATGGTCCAGTACATAAATCTTTGAGATCTGTGAATCTCTACTTAGTCTCCTGTCTCTGAGCTATGGCTTGATCTTTGTCCATGATGGACCTATCCCTCTCCATCTGTAACACATCCCTCTCGTACATCAAGACTCTCATCTTCTCCTCCAAGGATGCAACCTAAGTACGCAATGTATCTGCATTGGGATCACCTACCCCTGTGTCATCTTGTTTGGCCCTCGGTACACCATCCTCTTGCTCATCCAACTCCTCCAGAATCATGTCTCGAATCTCTCTCTCATGGTCATCATCCTCCTTATCATCCTCCTAGTAGGCACCTAGCAAGCCCAAGGCATCAATCTTTGCCTCCTCTTTGTCTGCCTCCTCCTCTATAGGGATATCTGAGATGGCCTCCTCTGTGGGTTGCTCCTCCTCTCTGCCAATCTCAACATCCACCTCCTCCCCTCCTCTACCAATATCTAGCATGGCCACATCCTCCTCTCCCCGTCCCTCCTCACATATCGGTGACAATGGTGGCCCTCGTCCCCTCCATCCATGTATCCCTCTCCTACCACCTCACCAACCACCTCTACCATCATCTCCATCATCACCACAACCTCCTCTACCTCCCTGACCTCTACCTCTACTATGCCTAGCTCGTAGTCCTATCCCTTGCCGCTCTACCAGTGCTAGATGATCTAGATCCATCAAGGGAATTGGCCTATGCATGACCCACCACTGATCATACTCCTCTATGGTACCTGGGTTTGCTAGACCATCTCTCCACCCCCAAGGAACTGACTATAATGCATCAATGTCTGCCTCGGTTGTGGCCACTAGAATCTTTGGACCCCATAGGGGGATCTCTCACAATGACCTCGCAAACTCAGCCCGTCCTCTTGGCACATCCTGTACCTCTTCAAATTGTTGTAGGACATGACCAGACAAGTGACGCTCTATGATATGGACATGTGACACCGTCCGCCCAATCAAATATTGTGTTTGTTAGAAAAATGGTAGGTGCTCATCCTTATCCGACCACTCTGCACATCCCAGGTAGGGTCTCCATGTAAACTGAACCATCATATCTATGGCATGCCTGAAGTATCCTATATCTCCTACATGATGCTAAGTGTTTGGAAGGAATAAGGAGCTCCATGTTGGATATCAACTGTTGTTGGTGGCCGAAAAATAGCAATGTGTTCCCACACCCATACCATTAGGAGTGCGGTACCACAACTCATAGACTGAGCCTCTCAGTAGGCTATATCATGTAAATGAAAATAAAACATGCCAAGGAGATAGGGACCCCATGCATATACCACTCGACGCTCTAACATGCCTACAAGCATCTCCCCCACCCCACGGGAAAACCATGACCTCGACGGTCAGGAAGTACTATCCCACCTATCAGTGTGCATAATAGATAGTCTAACTGCCTATGCCTCTATGCTAATATGCACCATCTAATCTCATAATGGCCAAGCCCTAACTGCTTGACATCTGCATGTGGGTAGTAACGACACATCTCGGCAATACCCCTCTAGGTATCGTAGCTCACCTGTGTGCCTCAGATAGGAAGTCCGAAGATCCTATAGACATCCTCCAAAGTAACTGTAGCCTCTTCAGTAGTCAGGTGAAAGGAAGATGTCTCTTAGTGCCACCACTCACATAAGGCAGTTAGTAAACCCCAATTTTCCTGAATCTTGGGCATGTTTGTAATGTGTAGCAGACCCAAGTGCCATAGGAACCGTTGCTCTGTACTCCGCAAACTGTCTCTAAAGCGAAAAGTTGTTGGTCTTGACTCTCATGTATATACCATGTCTAACACAACCTGCAATGGCATTATACATGCCTTATGTTAGCATCAAACATCTATCCTACTGTAAAATGACTAAATTAATTGCTAATTCAAATGCATCATTATTTTCCAAATGTGTCATTTTTTGGAAAATGCGTCATTATTTTACATATGCGTTGCAGAAAAATCATATGCATCATTCAATTACACATATGCGTCATTCCTTTTCACATGTGTAACTTTAAAATGCATATGTGTGAATAAGAAAAATTAGACTGTGAACAATTAACTATCACATGCAAATGCATCAAATTAAATGCAATTGCATCGAATTAAATGCAAATGCGTTGAATTAAATACAAATGCGTCGAATTAAATACAAATGCATTGAAAAATTATCACATGCGGCTACTCTAAATTCAAATGCATTGTTAATTATCAAATGCATTGAAGTAAAGCTCAAATGCGGTGAACCACACAAAATCTACGCTATCGTGTCTACGTGATTTTGCATATGCATTGATCCACATGCAAATGTGTCATTTATGCATTCACATGCGACGTTTTAATAAAATGACGCATAATTAAAACTTGAATTAAATGCATAAAAACACGTGCAAATTAAAAAATTTCAAACGTCAAGTTTAGGGTACATACCGGGGGGTCCACGTCGGCTGGCCGCCTGAAGGTTTGGATCTTGTATGCTTGGTGGTGGGTGTTCGGAATAGGAGAAATTGTCACTATGGGTGCAGAGCAAATTCTCAATTCTCAAAGCTGGGTGGGTGAAAATGACTTGGTTTTTACCCCAATTTCTATTTATAGCTAGGGTTTTGGTGGCATTCTTTTCTATTGGCCGCATCAGCTTCCAACTTCAATCGACCCGTACCCATTCCTAACATTCTCAAATTCAATTCCGTCAACTCCACTGCATTTCTCACTATCCAATGGACTAATCAAGACTATTTCCAAATTTTTATTGATTTTTTTGAAAATTTGTCAATTTTCCTGAGGGGGCATACCTTCACCTATTTTACATTGGGGCATTACTGGGGCATATTTTTATTGATTTTCTTTAACAAAATGCCCAAATCACATTGTATCAAAGAGGGGAAAATGTAGACATCGAAATCTGGTTTAGGCTTGCGACTTAAATATTCTTCATAATTTGTATTCTTCTATTGATTAAATAATCTTAATTATTTAATTAATTCACCTTAACATTATTTCTTCTATTAATTAAATAATCTTAATTATTTAATTAATTCACATTTTCTTTATTCCATCTGATTAATTAAATAAATGCTTTTTTATTTAATTATGTTACTAATTAACCTTATCCTTCTTGTCAAATTAAATAAATTCTTATTTAATTTACTCTTTATCATACTTCAACTATAATTAAATAAATTATTTATTTATTTAATTATTCATTTTAAATCCCTTCATCACTTAATTAAATAAATCTTATTTATTTAATTATTCTTCAAATATCAAATCTTGAATTAAATGAATTATTTGATTCATGAATTCTATTTTAATACATTCCTCTATATTTACATAATTGTGCAAGTTATCTAAGTATTCACTCTCGCTCGACTTGATATCTATTTAAATCACTCAGTTAACTCTGGATTTAATATCTGAGTTGCTTGCATGAGTGATCTCCTTGTCATATCATTCAATCGTCCAGTTCTAACTCATTTGCATGTACATGCAGATTAATTAAATATTTCTATTTAATTAATTAATTCTTGTGCGTGCATTCGAACAAGAGTTGTTTTAATCCATCTTTATCTTTGTCATGCAAAGATAATTCTTTTGTTTTCGAATACCAAATTGGAAGATTAAATCATTTATTTAATTTTTAATTCTATTTCTATTTTATATCACTCATGTCATTACTAACTGTTATCAGAATGCATGACTAATTAGTCAATCTCAACCATCCATTGATCTTTCAATCTTGGCCTATCGTTCGAATAATCAATTTTCTATAAATTGATTTGGTCTTCATCATTCCAATCTCTCTCAAAATCTTATGAATTTTTGGAGCACCTATCTTGAATCTTCGATGTTTTGCTAAATCACTATCATAGGCTATACTTGCACAAATTACTAAAAATCTGAGGGCAATTATACTACAACAACAAAATGGAGAAGGGATATTGAGATTGAATCATGGAAATATGTACAAATTTGGTGAGATTGTTCAAGTTTTATTTGCGTTTTTGAATTCCTTTGTTCTTTGTTGCTTAGCATTAGATTGCATTAGATCTTAGATTACTTTGATTGTGTGCTTTTAACCTTCTTTTTCTTTCTGCATTTTCTAGATGTTACACCCCAAAATAAGAAAATTAATAGGTTCCATTTGTTTACTTGCTCTTAGACACTCGTTTAATTGATGAGACACTCAGAATGTTTTGTTGATAACCGACAGTGTTCAAAACTCCTGAAGAGGTCAGATTAGTGTGACATTGGATCTGTCTTGCCGACGAAAGTCATTGGAAAGACATGGGCTATCAAAGTGAGTTTTCTATCCTATGCTGATGATTGATCTCTCACCGATGGTACATTTCAATGAATATTTTTTAAAAAAAATTGCATTGTTTCATCAAAATTTTGAAGAACACAACCAACGAATCACCGAAAAGGTCCGACGAAGTTGCTATAGCTATGACGAAGGCTTCCTCATAACTCCTTGTCAATTTTGTCGCAATTTCGACTAAGTCTACCGATGAATCATAGAAAAGGCCCGACAAAGTTGCTTAGCTGCAATGAAGGCTTCGCCGTAACTCCTTGCCCATTTTGTCGCAATTTTGACAAATGCCACCGACGAATCACATGAAAGGTCCGACGAAGTTTCTTAGCTGAGACAAAGGCTTCATCGTAAATACTTTCCCATTTCATTGAAATGGCAATGAACTTCTGGTGTTCTTTCGACGCTTCAGAAGAGCCATTGCAATTGCATTTTGGTTGTAATTTGTCGGTGGATACATGAAGTTTTCGTCGATATTCTGACGAACATCTGAGTCATTTTATGATGCCGATGACCAACGAATCTGCATCGTTATTTCGATGTTTAATTCATCGTCAGAACTGCAACAAAAAAACAACAACGAAAATGTTTTCATCATTTTGTTGCTTTTCCGACAAAGATTTGTCGAATGACCGACGAATGTTTGTCGGAAAATGGTGTCAAATTCAATAGTGTGAGGTGCAAATTTATAAATTGCAATGTGATCCTTCATGTGTTAGATTACTGAATATCGCAAGTACAAGGGGTCTACAATTCTTCAGAGAGATTGTGAAGGTGTTGGTAATGTTTTGGTGGATTTTTCTAGTGCTTTGAGATGGATTTCTCACTATAACATTATTCTCTATCTTCTTATCTATTATGGTTGTGAGCATTTCTTTCTCTTGGGTAGTGAGCCCTCCGATAGTGAGCTCTATCGTATTTGATGTTGATATTACTTTATATTGTGAGCTAATCCTCATCGTGGTTTTTCCCATCTTGGGTTTTCCATGAAAATTGGGTGTTCTTTTGTGCATAATGTTGATTGTGTTTCAATTTCTATTATTTCTTTTCATGCTAAATCATTATAATAGATTAAGGGTTATTGAATGAATGAGGATGTGAATGTTTATGAGTGTTTTGAAGGTTTAAGGTACAACTGATTAACTCCCCCCTCTCAGTTGTCTTGTGCATTCAACACAATTTCCTCTTAATTCAAATTATTTTTTAAACCTTTAATAATTTCTTCTTGAATTTGTTCCTCAACATTCTCTTGAAGTTGTTCCTTAATAGCTTTAACTTGTTCTTCTTGAATATATGCAAATAATTATTTTGTTAATTTTCTTTCATATATTACATTTGTATATTTCTCTCTTCATCAAATCTTTTTGAATTAGACAACCTTGATCTAGTCATTATATTCAACATCACAAATTTAATAAATTTTCCTAACACATATTTGTACATAAATACATACAATTGTAAAAATATCATGAAGTCTCAATTGAGCTTGAATATCAAACAACCTAATTCAAGTCAAACTGAAACTTGTGTTTTTATAAAAATAATTTGATCAACACCATTACAAGTGAGAACATGAATGACATGTACATAGCATATTAATTCTAATGATATTGAGACATATGTACTCTCTCCCAAATCCTTGGAGCATCACACAAAAAAAGGTGATTTTGTGACCTCCCTTTATAGGGGATCAATATTGTACTCAATCCTAATTAGATGAGCAATGAACAGTGGGACAAGATAGAAACTTGTAGAATAAGAAAATAATGAGCCATCTACATGATAATAAAGCATCACTAAAGGAGTTATAGATTGGTGATATGGTTCTTGTATGGAACACCAAGTGGGAGAATAAGGGAAAGCATGGGAAATTTGACCCTTTATGGCTTGGGCCTTTTGGATTTGTTGAGAGGCATGAATTAAATTTCTATCATCTTATGGATTTGGATGGAGACCCAATGGAGCTACCCATGCATAGTCAACATGTAAAATACTACTTTAAATTATAAGTGGTGAAGCTCTAATTTTGACTAGTGAGTTCAACATTTCATATTTCACCTTTTTCTCATGTTTTGTTCTAAGAAGTCTTGACCCATATTGGTCAGGATGGTATATTGTGGCCCCATTCAATTTCATGTTTTTTTTTCATGGTAAAATTTTGTAGTTTTCCATTAGAGTTTTAGATTCTCATTGTGCCTACAAGAGGCACACATCCCCAACTAGAGCCACCATTTGGAATCTATCAAAATTTTGGAGTTGGTTATATTACTCTCATGCCCAAGGACATTCTAAGTATGTAGTTTCCTCTCAGGCCTTAGGCCCCAACATGGACCTATAAATCAATGTTCCAATTCCATGTTCCTCCCTAAGGTCTACCACCTATTGGTGTTAGTTGGTTCCTATCGAACCTTAGGTCCTAATATGAACCTTGAATCAAGTCTATTGGTTTGAATCCACCTTTCCCTCTACCTTGTACCATCCCACTCTATGTGGCATTTTGTATTCCTTCAATGGACCTCAACTCTTGGAAGGTACTTAGAACCTAGAACTTCACATTCCAAGTTCCTTCCAAGGTTTGACTACCCATGAAGTTCCTCACACTTCCTTGTTGAACACCAAGACTTGAAAGAGACTTGGAACCTAGAACTTTAAGTTCCAAGTTCCAAGTCCCAATTCCACCTTGGAGTCTGAACCCTACCATATATCCCTCTCTAATTCTTTCAAACCTCAAGTACCAAAATGCATTTTGAACCAAAAACCTTATATTCTAGTTACAACTTCTCTTTCACCCATTATTCTCAACACATCCTTCTTCCTTGGACCACAGACCCCATTTGGAACTATGAAGCATATATTCTAGTTTCAACTTCCTTTTTGTCCCTATCTCCCACTACCCCTTTTGGTCATAGCCTATATTATTCCAAAGTCTTGGTCCCAATTCCTCTCCAATCCCAATGCCTATTGTTCTCTTCATGGTTCATGTTCTATTTTCATCTATAGGCTTGATGCCCATCATTCACTATTAGGTTTTAGGTTCGAAGATTTTTTTAAAACCTAAACCCTACCGATGTAATATGTTGTTTTTGAGGTGCCTATTTATTGGTCCCCTCAAAGCTTTAAACCCACATGGAACCTCCTTGATTCCAATTTCCAAGTTCTTTCCAACTCTCAACCCTCATAAAGGACATGTAATAAAGTGTGTTTTTTGAAGTGGTTTTGGGCACCAAAATAATACCTCAATGTTTCCTCCCAACTACCTACCACCAATGTATATGTCTGTCCAGCTACTAGAAATTAATTTCATTCCATCTTTCAATCTAAGATGTCCATTTTGGGTAGGATTCTCCCTCAATTGTGGATCTTGGCATTACTACAATGCCATGGGAAAGATTTTCACCTTGTTGGGTACTTGGGTGGGTTTTTCCCTCATTTTGATCATTAGACAGTACATTGGTGTAGGTAGACCAAAAGAGTAAATTAGAGACAATTCTTCAAAGATATTGTTCTCAATGTAGCTACAAGAAGGTAGAGAGAGTATCAAATAAGTATAGAGGTTATTATGAGTCTATTGTTTAGTATTAATTCTCCACTAATGTATAAACTTATTTAAAAAGATTTATTTTATGAAATATTTCCTCAACACATTTTCTACTATGAATATAAATACTATTTAATGAATATCATAAGATTTTAAATCTATAAGATTCCTTTTGATAGTTCATTTCATATATGAATGTATGTAGTTCATTGATGGATTACTAAGTATGTGAAACTAATAACAATGTATATTTATGGATTTAAATGCTTAGATCGACTGTTGTTTGGCATTTTCCCTTGCAATTATTTCCTTGTCAATTGTGACTATGTTGTCTTAGGATTGGCACCAGTCTAACTTGTATTTTCTCTGATCACCAAAATCAAATAATTAAACATTATTTTTTAATTTTAATTCTAGTATTGTGTGGTTCATGATTTCACAATATATAAAGAATAACCATTATAATAAACTTTGTGAATCATGTATCTTGCCCCCATCTTGTGCTCACTATAATGATGTTGAAATAATCTATATAGAGGTAGTAAGGTAGTTAGTTTCTCTTATCTCACTGGAAACTTTTGGGGTTAAATCAATAGTTTGGGTTTAGCTACCAAATTTATTTGTTTATTTCATATGTTAGGATTAAGGTGTTTCAACCTTTGAGTCCTATCATTTAATTTATTATTTGGCAATTATTTAATTATTTTCTAAGTTTATTGCCTACCAAATTTGTTGTCACTTTGTGGGACCTATTGGTGTGGTGGCATCCTATATAGAAGGTGACATGTGCAATTTGTAAGCTAAAATGGTGGAGGCAGGCATCCGAGTTTGGAGTTCCTAAATTTGTGGCTAACTTGGTTTTTTTTGTCATAAGTTTCTATGTCATGACTATGACAAACTATGACAACTTGCTATGACAAGTTATGACAACTATAAGAGTCATATATGACAATTTCCAATTCACACTATGACAAATAGGCTACATTTATAGGGGTGCCCAAGTGTGCATTTGGAAACTACATGTGTTTAGGTGCCTTGCGTGTTGAGTGATAGCTAATTTTTGGGAGATAGGTGTTGAAAGTAGAAAAAACCTTAATTTATGGGTCTGACTATGACAACATGCAATAATTGACTCATGTACAAACCCTCGATGTGATTTTTGGTTTTGGCAACTTTTGGGACCCTCTATTCATGTTGGAGTGTTATAAATACTTGATGCCTTAGTGCATTTGAGGTATGATAGGTAGAAAAATTGTTGAGACATCTTTATGCTGTTGGAATTGCCATCAAATTCTTGTAGTAGTGTGAAAACTCTTGAAGAGAATTGTTTTGATACTATATAGTAACATTTGTTGCTAAATAATACAGATTGAGTTGTGTGTTTGGAGTGTGGGGTTTTTTTGTAAGGGTTTTCCCATGTATATATGGTGTTATGTGTTTTTCTTGTACCTATGTTTTTTTAATATTTACATGTTATGTGCATATTCTTTGTTGTAACTGAATAAGGGTTTGAAGTTTTAGAAATTTGTACATTCTCTCCTTTGACAGATTAGTGTAGGAAGTTTTTTCGTGTACCTGGCTTCCTTTTAGTTGGTATCAAAGCCTAATCACCTCTAGTGCCTTTTGTGGGTAAAAGGTGTTTGTATTGATCTCATTTGAGTGGGAGCTTGTTGTAGAATTTTTTTCTTAACCTTGTTGCAGGAAGGAGATGGCGAGCACATCTGGTAGAATTGAAATAGAGAAATTTAATGGAGGCAACTTTGAGCTATGGAAGCTCAAGATGGACGATATGCTACTACACCATGATTTGTGGTCAGTTTTTTCTAAATCTCTGTCATCGGCTATGAAACAAGAAGAATGGGATCTAATGGATCAGAAAGCTAAGTATCGGAGAAGACTTTGTTTGGTTGATTCAGTACTTCTAAGCATCCATGAAGAGAAGAGCTCACAACTTCTTTGGAAGAAACTTGCTCAAATTTATCAAGGTAAATCCCCAATAAATAAGTTGTTTTTGCGAAAGACAATGTATTCTCTATGCATGGAGGAAGGACGATTTGTCGTAGATCATCTGAATGTATTCAACATGCTTGTTGCCCAGTTGAGTTCTTTTGGTGTGAAAATGAAGGAGGAGGATCGTTGCATGACTTTTTTGTGTTCACTACTAGATTCATGAGAGCACCTTATCATGACCATTAGAAGTATCCCAAGAAGCACACCTTCAATTATTCCCAATATTATACGAAATTTTTTGGAGGATTTCTATGCAAAGTAAATAAATATGGTTATTGACTAGAACTAGGGTACTCAGATTCCTTATCAGCCTTTAAGATGTCTATTAAGAAAATAAATAAGGGGAAAAAATGATTAAAAAACAAATTGCTGTGTTTACTCTTTGATATGGACTGATGGATTTGAGTAGGAGGTGGCTTACCACTGAAGGAGAACTCATATTCATATTAAAGCGCATATTGTATTCCCATACCCGCTCGAGAAACTCATAAGAAAGAACCCGAAAATGAAGGACTTGAACTTTTCAACGGAGTATGGGGTACACATTTCGTTTCCATTAAAATCTAGGCGATGAATTAAGGGACGGTATATACTATATAAAGATGGAGAAAATGGAAATGTTTTCTATAGCTCATGAACTAGGAGGGCTAACTTAAAATATATAATGATGGACGAAATAGAAATATAATTTTCTTTTTTTAAATTTATATGAGACGACTTATAGCATATAATAATGGATAAAATGGAAATAGACTTTTTAGTCTATGATGTCACATGATTTAATTTATAAGGGATGATTTATAGTATATAATAATGGAGGAAATGAAATAGATTAATTTAAGTCTATGATGTCAAGTGACCTAATTTACAAGGGACACTTTAGGTATTATATGTGATTATCTCATATTTTTATTGAAGTTGAAAGAGACACTTAACTGTGCTTCAATATATAAATTACATACCTAACCTTACAAAATTCAAACTTGTAATCTTTCTTTAAAACTAAAATTTGCTTACCAACAAATTAACAAACCTCTTTTTAAAAAGGAGTAAAGTAGGTTCAAATGAAGTATGCACAAGGAATTTAATATATAGAGTATACTAATGTTTCAACAGTTTACTTTTGTTGGAAAATAAGGTTTGCATTTTGTAATAAAGTCATGTTAATTACTTAGAGTTAGTGATTAGAATATTTAGTTAGCTTTATGTTAGTGATTTGGAGTTAGTTTACTGTACAAAAGTTTGGGAAATTTATATGAGAATGCAATACTTTATAAGCACTAAAACAATACTTTGTAACATATTATGAATGGGCATTAAATTATATTTATATATTTTGGTTTTAGAAATATGACTAGGTTTTACAGAATGTGTCTATAAATTTCATCATGATGATAGAGCAATTATTGATCCAAAATATAATTTGAGTATGAGAAGAGATGGAAAAATTCAAATAGTGATATTATTTTATTCTTTGCATACGATCTAAATAGAAGTGGAGATGAACACTACAAGATAATTCTAAGAAGAAAGAAAAATCATAGACACTAGATATATAAATTCACCATTCTTATTTTTTATTTGTTTGTTGAGAAAAGATATAGTTAAATGGTTTTTTCCTTAAGATTACTTCCCAAGTTGGAAGATTAAAGGAGAATTTGGTGCAAAGATTATTGACTACATTGAAAGGTTATCATGAAAAGAGGTAACTTAGTAAATTGAGGTTGTTAACTTTGCCTATACATGTGGACTAGTAGATAAGTATCCACTTAAATTCCTCTATTGAAATCATATTTGAAGAGGGTCGTTTCTTTCTCGAAATTTGTGAGTGAGTTGAATTATGCTATCTATTTTAAAACAAGAACACTAGTAATATATAGCCTAATATGTCACTTAAGGAGATATAATTATTTTTATGTTATTATAATATCAAGATGTATGGTGAAATCTTTACACATTCTTCAATTTAAATTTTTTTTTTTTTTTAGTATTGAGCATTTATGGCATTAGAATGTAAGTGATGTATCTTAGACCATCATTGAGTTTAAAGTGAAGTTGGTGATTGCATTCACTTTCAACATGTATGGTCTTAAGTTTAAATATAATCAATATTACACATATTTACAACCTGTATGGAGTATAAATATGTTTTATTGATGATAACAAGGGAGTCTCAAGTTTGAATTTGTCAATTTTTTTCACTTTCATATAATAGGAAATTTGAGTACAAATATATATTTCTTTTGTAAATAAAGAAATAAGGATATTATTAAAGTCTATTAGAGAATTTTATTGTAACAATTCATTATCAATGTAACACCCCTCCGTTTTGGCTCTTTGATCGACAGTGTTTTCTTTGTAATGGTTGTGTTTGATTATGCTTTGACTTTGGAACTTGGTTGCTTTTGACCACTATTTGTTAAACGATGTGAATGATATATTTTGATGTGATGATTATTTTACTCTGATGTTACCATTATGGCATGTTTTGGATTAATTTAGCAAATAACTAATTTAATGATGTTTTACGCTTGTGATCATATCATTGATGTTAGAATCGTCAGTTAGTAATTGTGTATTGGTGAAGGGGACGGGATTGTATCACTCACTTGCGAGTGCCCTATGATTCTGAGATTTCCTCTTCACGGTGTGTTTGATCATATTATATATATATGCATGTTCGATGTACCCTTTGTTGCAGGTTGACAGGTACATGACATCGACTCCACCTGGTTCACAGGTTTGAGCGTGTCCATTGACCAACGGTAATCGATTGGGAGATAGTAGCTAGGTTTTCCGTGTCGAGTCGTCACCCTAGTCATAGTGTTTCGTCGGGTTGTTGTCGGGTTAGTTGTTTTGATTTGGCCCTTTTTCACCTTGAGTGTTTATTTAATTTTGAATTTTAAAGGTTATTAAATGTTAGGTGTAATTTAATTGACGATTAAATATATTTAGTTGCAATGTTGAAATATGATTTATTTTATTGATTTATTTGATACAATTAATAAAATAATTATTGGGTTATTGATTGATTTGATTAATTAATAAAATTAAATTGAGTTTAATGGTTAATTAGATTAATGGCGAAATATTAATTAAAATGGTTGTCTTGGCATGATTATATATTAGTTTCAAATTTAAATTGAAAATGGAAATTATATTAGATATTAAGATTTAAATTAAAATAAAAGAAGAAATCTTGTTTGAATAGTTAGAGTTAAATTAAAATAAATAAATAAATGTTAATGTATTTTAATTCCACTTTTGAAAAATTGTTGAGAAAATCATTTATTTGCAACTTTGAAATGCTTTTGTTTTAATGAATTTGGAAAATGCATGAAGCTTGAATTAAAAAAATTAGAAATTGGTTTTAGAATTAAAAATTAGAAATATTCCCCACATGTTTTTAAAATATATTTGGTGAGTGGGATTTTTAGGGTTTTTGACCAATTTGGGGAAAAACCCTATTTTTGATAATGGAATATCATCTATGTTTCAACCTTTCAATTTGGGGAAAATTTTTCTTGGCTATGGTTTTTGCTTGGATTTGTGAAGAGGATGGAGATTCTTGCTTGAGCTGGATCCAAGGAGGAGTTGGAAAACACCATTGTTGAAGGCTACAAGTTTTTAGAGAAAAATCAGGTTCCTCTTGTTCTTGCTTTGTTCATTTTGAAAATAGTTTAAATCCTTAATATGTTGTTTGAAAATCCTTGAAATGAAGTTTAAACTTAATGGAAACCCATGAAAATTTGTTTTTAAACTAGCAATGGATCTTGGAGGGGATTCAAATGAAAAGATTTAACTCATTTGTCAATTTGGGGAAAACCCAGAAAATTCATCATGATTATTGTGCTTTAAATTTCTTCTTCTCAATCTTCTCCTCAAGAAAATTTGCCCAATTTGCGCTGTGGAATGATATATTTATATACATTTATCCACTTTCATTTTACAAATTGGAAGTTTCTTTTCAAAAATTGTTGTTGTGTGAAATTCATTTTGAGGGTTTTGATTTTTTTCGTTTTTTCGTTTTTGAACGAAATTTTGAAAATGAAAATAAAAATTTATTTTTATTTTTTAGTGTGGGGGCTGCCCACAGCCACCCCCATCCATGGGGGTGTTGGTTGTGCAGCACTCCCCATGGCTGGGGAGGGGCTGCAAGGCAGCCACCACAGGGGTTGCGTCCCCTGTGTGAGGCCAGCCACGTGTCCCCTATTGGGCCTTGCAGCCAAAGGCCTTTGGCCTTTATTCTTTTAATATAAATTTTGTTTTATTAAAACTTTAGTTTTAATTTAATATATATATATATATATATATATATATTATACATATTGATTTTGATATATATGTAATATATATTTATTATAATATATATATATATATATATATATATATATATATATTAATGTATATATATTTAATGTTTTCTCTTCCTCACATTAAGTGGTAAAATAGAAATTTTAAAAAAAGATTATGTGATTATTATAATTGAAGGAAAATGATATTTTAAATAAATAGTCGTAAATTTTAAAAGAATTGATTTTAAGTAATTATTTAAACGTATATTAAAGACATAATTTGTATATGTAAAATAATAAGGAATTAAATATGATTAATTGAAATATATAAATTATTAGATATATTTTAATTAATGGGGTTTTAAATTATTAGATATATCTATTTGTAAATAAGCATGTTAATATACTTTGATATTTAATTGTATTGATATTGCACTGGTACTTTACTTTAATAGACGCATTAAGTGATATCATAATCAAATGTACTAAGATGATTATCGTCGTGCTATTAGAGGCAAGAGTGGAGTTTAGAAAATCTAATGTTTTATTTGAAATATTGATTTTAGTTGATTGAATATCCTATGTTGCAATATAGATTAAGTGCTTTAATTTAAATATTATTTATTAAAATATCTTGATTTTGAATATAATAGTGAAACTTAGAGATAATGAATGTTTTATTTAAATCAGATGTCTTTATTTGTCAAATGTTTGATTTATTTATAATTTGGTTTTGATTATTACTGATAATCATGACAATGAAATTAAATAGACAGATTTAAAATATAGATTATCTTAAGAAGATTTTGTTACGAAATAGAAGCAAAAGTGGATTTTATATTCAGGAATTTATTTAGAACGATGAATTTTAATAGACGAATGATTAATTTAAAAGTGAATTTTGAATAATCAAATGCTTTTACTTTAAAAGTTGATTTTCATTAATATAAGTAATTGGGGAAAACGAAATATAATTATTGGTTTTTAACTCCTTAAGTTGTCAACGTACTTTGATTTACTATTAAGTATATTTGTTTTGGAATATAATTGTATTCAAGTAGAGATAAGACTTAGTTGATTTATTTAATGCTAAGATGAAATAAAGACTGAATTATTTAATCTAAATGTTTATTTATTAAAATGTTTTAATTATAAAATACGATTGTGGAACTTAGAGATAATGATTGGTTTAAACTTTAATCAGATGACTTCATTGATTTAAGTGTTGTGATTATGTTATAATTGTGGAATTTAGAGTTAATGAATGATTTATTTCAGTCAAATGACTTTAATCACTAAGAGGCTTTGAATATGAATTTTAATTGTGAACCTTAGAGTAAAATGATTGGTTTTGAAGTATTTCTATGTCATGAAATGAAATTAGTGTATTTGATTGGATATTTGCAAGAAATGGAAACTGTGTTTGACTGGATTTAGGAAATCCGAACATTAGTTCATTTAACTGCTCGAAATGCTTGTAGTGTTATAATGTTCGTCCTCAATATTGTGGAACTAGAGTAAATGTTTTGGAAGTCTTCCAGATAGAGGTTTGTTTATTGGTATGGGTTGTTATTATGTTAGTCAACTCTTGATGTGGGTTTTATTTTACACCGGGTTGTTCCACCCAGTTTTCATGAATAGGGATGGTGTGTGCCTCCTTGAGATTAGGAGAGGGTTTTGTAATTTGTGCCTCCTTTAGAAGGAGTGAGTTTTGTATCTTGGTTTCCTCCAGTGTTTGGAGTGGGTTTTGTACCTTTGTTTCCTCCAATGTTTGGAGAGGGTTTTGACCTTTGTTGCCTCCTTGGTTTGGAGAGGTCGTCTTATCCAGTTGCCCAATGGCTTGTGGTTTTGTTTGGTATGTTTTCAAGTAGAAGAGTGGCTTCTGTTAGGGGCCAAAGCCCAAAGAGGTAAACTAGGAAACCTTCAGAAGTGGTTTAATCAAGTGATAACTAAATTAATGTACTTAGAAGTAGGGTAGTTTTTCACACTAATTAAGATAATTGAGCCTCGCTCATGGACCCAAGGGCTTGTATAGACTTGGGATGAGTCAGGAAGGCCTGGAATGGCAAGATCATCTATCTTGTCCTTACGAGAGGTATTTTATTCCACATGAGTGAGTATGGGTGTCGGGATTCGGTAGAGGCCACCAGGACAACCCATAGTGGGGGTCAGAGCCTAGGAAGATTCCTAGATGGATATCCCATGATGAGCTATGTGATGACACTCTTTCTACAACAATAGTTGGTATTTGATTTTATGTGTATGTTCTTCTTATCATACTCGATCTGCTTTATTTCTGGAAGCAATGTGACCTATATCAGTGATGTGTGAGTCATACTAGAGTTGTTGCTTTGACCCTTCAGTTCATGTGATGTGGTACTTGTATTTATTTCGTATCAGTTTTGTGTAGCCTGTGTCTAGTGGTAGATGGTCTTGTGTAGGAATTCCTTGTTACTATCTCCTAGCACGGGGGGTGAGCCTTTGGGTATCACATGGTTGGGTGGAACGTGCTCCTTAATCCATTGGGTTGGCTTCTTGTTCGTGTGGACGAGATTCCAGTTGGAGAGCTTCTGGGATTCAGTTTCTTCTCATGCTTAATTCATTCAGTTGGTCTTGTATTTTATTACGCCTCATTTGGTATCGGGGTGGATTTTGTAATATGTAATCATACTTATTGGAATTGCCTCATTCGAGGAATGAGTGTTGTAAACATGTTGTAAGTTATATTATTGGAATCAAGTGGTATCTCATATTCTTAGATGTAAATTATTATGATTGGAATGTATGTGAACTTTAATTGTTAAGTAATTATATGGTATGGTTTTAATTCATGTTTCGTGTTTGGTTTAAGTAACACAGTCTTTTAACCTTAGGGGATTGGTTGGCATTGGTTAGTGAACATGTATGTTAATTGTTCATGTTTAAAAAAAAAAATTAGTTCGTTTGTGTAGTAAATTGCAACTTCCCCTAGGGTTGCATGGCGGGGCGTTACAATCAATCGAATCTTTAACACCCAATTTCTTATATTTAATTGTGGTGAACACATGCACCAAACATTGTTTTTATTCTTGAGGTCATCCTTGCCACACCTAATAGGACCTCCAAAGACTCACATGCAACATTAAATGGATAAAGTGTAATAGGGTCATAAAGGAGGCTAGATGCACTAAAGGTTGGAGGAATCTCATTATCTCACACTAGCTTCTCACTCATAGATGGTACTATGCATGAAAAGCATTGTTTTTTTCATTTTTGTTCTTTCCACCAAGTGTCAATAATGAAAAATTCATATATTAAGAAGCCCACTTTTTGAAAATAGGAATGGATTTAGTGTAGATGAAACTTGATATGGATTGTTGCCCAAATAGTTTAGGAGTTTGTGGATTTTAGAAATTATATCCTTACAAGGGCCATGAGACAACTTGATGGAGTTATAGCTCAATATGGAGAGTTGTCGAATAATTTAGGGTTTGGAGAGGGTTGAATTTGGAAACCAAAAAAATTGACTCAAGAGCTACACCTTTACAAGTCCTACAAGGCAACTTGATGGACTTCTAGTACCTTATCCAATCTAAATTGTTTTTAAATAGAAGCTTCTAAAGAATATGTATTTGAGTTTTGATCAACATATTTCATTGTCTTATTTATTTTGTTTTTCATACTCTAAACTCTAGAAAAGAGTGTTGGAAAATCAGATTTACATTTTATAATTAAAAATAATCTTAATAATTTCATGAGATTAAGTATTTTAATTTTTATAATTATATATATATTAATAATTTTTATATGTTAATTGGAGAATTGTTTATCTGAAAGGTTTTATTTCTTGCAGTTATTATAATAAAAAAAATGATACATAAATTATATTTTAAATATTTCTATAATTCTTCATGATCATTTATGTATCTCTTAGAAGAGGTCATATCTACAAGAGAAGTGCATGAGGAAATATTAAATTTAATTTGTATCCATTTCTTCAAATGTATTATCAATAATAAACAAGTGCTTTGAAGAGCTGGAGTCCCTGCAAGGAAGAAAAAACTATGTTTGTGGTATTTGAAATTGTTATGATAGTTGTGGATGTAGGTGTTTGCATAATGTGGAATAGTTGTTAGGATGTTATGGCATAAAGCATGATGATATGGCATTGCAAGATAAGTTTTTTGAATATGTGTATATACTCACAAATGCATATATGTGTGTGTATATATGTACATCACGAAACTAGAAACTATAACACTTGAAGAATGATGTATATACTATCTATTTTGCAAGAAGGTGAAACTAAAGACACATGGAGAATGATTTTTCAAAATATATTATAATTAAATGCTTCTTCTTTTTTTGAATTAAACATAAACTAAATTTAAATTAGTTTATACATTTGTATAAGTTGTTCAAAGTATTTGAAAATTAGTCTTCTGAATATAAATTTTGCTACCTAATTGTGCATATATATGTACATCATGGAATGAGAAACTAAAAACACTTGAAGAATGATTTTTCAAAATCTATTATAATTAAATGCTTATTTGTTTTTTAATTAAACATAAACTATTTAGATTAGTTTATACATTTGTATAAGTTGTCCAAAGTATTTGAAAATTAGTCTTATGAATATAAATTTTGATACCAAATTGTTCTAAACATGTAAAAATTATTTGCAAGTTAGCAATACTAATTTCTTGAATGTAGATACTAATTTTAATATGGATTTTAGAAATAAATTAACTGATATCTATCAATTGTGAAAGTAAGAAGTAGAAAACATTAAATAAGAGTCATCTTCAAAATAGAGTATAAATCAATTAAGTGTAGAGGAAAGTTGAAGATTGATCAGGGCAAGGCGAAAGCATATAAATAATTAAACTTAATAAACCTAATTGTTATTCTTCTCATATTTAGATTGGTATATTGCAATAATAATAATTTGACCAATTGGTGTAATGAAATAAATGCTTACATTTTTAATTATTGAAATAAAATTTGAAGTGTCCTACATATAATATATGTGTATATTATTCATTTCTTAGACCCCAGTCGATCATTTAAAGTCTGGGTAAGTTGAATGGTTTAATCACTCAAATTTTTGGACATAGTTAGCGAACAATTTATTTTCTTTGAACAATGTTAGTTATGGTCATTTTTTATTGTTTGTAAATGTGTTTGTATGTATATGTGTGTGTGTGTGTGTGTGTTTATATACATGTTTGTGTTTTCCATTTTGCATTTATTTTGGTATGATTCTCCCTTGTTTTTATATACACATATCCAGCTGGGTATTTTGTCTATTGATGTTGTAATCTATGTTTTTCAAGATGGATTAGAGGTATTATGTTCAAAGCAATAGAATTGGCATTTGTAAGTTGCTATATGTTCCATAGCTTCATTCATGGGTTGTTTTTTTATTTTCTTGGATTGTTTGCAGAAGGCCAAATCAATGGCTTTTGAAGGGATTGTACATATGCATAGAAAGATATATATAAATTGACACATAGAGGTGTTAAAATACACAAATTGAAACAAGAGTAGGTAGGCATAGGAATTTCTAGAAAATATATTGTCAATATTTGATTGAAATATTGGGTATGCATCTCTTGTATTGTAAAGGGTGATTGATCATTTTTAGTTTGTCTTTTGAATGTGAACATTGAATAGTCAAATCTTTGAACAAGATGTATGGCTCACCCTATGAAATTTATCTATTAAGTAGTGATATTTAATCATGCAATTGGAAAATAGTTTATGATGTTTAAACATCTAGTGTGTACATTATCTATTTTTTTTCTATAGTGGGAATAGCTATAGAATAGTATAGTGTGTTGATCACAAGCATTTATATATATGTATGTATATGTGTGTGTGTGTGTGCGCGTGTGTTTGTGTATTAACGCGCACACACACACACACACACACACACACACACACACACACACACACACACACACACACATATATATTGCAGTGATGTTTTGATTGATCATTTAGATCTATGATCTATATTGTTAATTATTTTATTGTTGACTAGTCATATTTAATTTCACAGCTGGCAAACAATCTATGATCTTTAGACATTGTAATATATGCATATTAACTATTATTTGAAGTAGTAGGAATATGTAAACAATAAAGTTTATATATATGTTTATGTATGTATGTGTATATGGTATGTATCATATGTAATACTATGTACATATATAAATATATATGTATGTGTGTGTGTATATATATATATATATATCTGTGTGTGTGTGTGTAGTATGTATATGGATATATAGCAATTTACATATATATATATATATATATATATATATATATATATATATATACATACACAAATATGTATGTAGGTGTGCATGCATATGTACACAAGAAGAGTGCATTTATGCATGGTATAAATATATGTCTATATGCATTATATGTGTATATCTATATTTTTTCATGATACACATGTGTCTTGATATATATAGGTAATATGCAAACATAAACATAATCGGAATTCTATACTTGGGACCTATTTTTTTATTATATTTATGTAATGACAGAAGAAGAACATAGACCTGTAAAATGAAATGATGTAAAACAATTGTAAAACAACTACCTAAAAGAGGTTAAAATTGACAATTGCAAGAAGAAAGTGAGTGAATGATAAAAAGACATGGAAATTTCCCAATTACTTAGATCCAATTTAGGTTTACATTGAATAAATTGTAAAGCAATTGGAGCCCATGTGCACAGTAAATGCATACAAAAAAATCAGTAGAAATTCACCAATTAAATACAAAAGAGTGGAAAAAGTATGAAACAACACTTTAGATAGAAAGTATAGAACGTTATTGTAATAGACATATGATGTTAGCAATGGTTTCTTTGACACTCACAAAGCATTGGACATAGATTAAACATTTTTTACATTATGACATTTTCCAATGATAGAAAACCAATCTTCATTTTCATGTAATAAATTGAAGTGCAGATGTATTGCATATGTGCATGTGAAATTTTGCTTCCATTTTTTATCATGATCAACACACTATTATGTGAAGTCTCTATGAAAAAATAATGAAAAGTGCTTAAGGAAAGCAATGAAGTACATGATATATGAGTGTAGAAAAATGCAATGTTGCATTGCAATGAAATGAAATCAAATAATTTTTATATAAATAGCTATTTTAATAAATATTTGTGCTCATATAAGTTTTGTTCAATAGCCTTGTCGAAACCAGGATAAATATCCTTGATCAAGGTGCTAAAGTTAGAAAGATGATATTTGGTAGATTGCAATCAAACATGAGATGTGTAATTTATAAAAATCCAAATAGTGTTATGTACATAGAATCAGTCAATTTGATGCATATGAAAATGAAGATTTCACTGTGAGTATAGTTGCATGTATATCAATGACCACAATTCAAGACGATTTTTGAATCTTCATTGATTGAGGTGACTGCATGCATAGATTAAAAGTAGTGGTTAGTTCATGCACAAAATATTTGAAAGTACAAAGAGTGAAAATATTAGAAAAATAAATTGTTAAATATTAAAGAGAGACAAGATGAAAAGTGTTGAAAAATGAGGTGTTTTCTTAGCTTAATACTCTGTAAAACTTCAATATTGTTGTTCTAAGTAAGTCTTTCCTTTGTTACATAAATTCTTTGTGGATGATTATCTTGATTAATCCATTTTACTATTGTAGAATATAGAGAGAATTTGATAGAAGAACTAGATAGGATAATAGAAGGATCACACAAGATATATCGTGGAGAAACCCTTTCGGGAAAAAACTCCACCAAGAATTATTCTATTATTCAAACTCTAAATTACAATAGCTCCAATTCTTGCTTGAGAATGCTTCTTTTGTCTTTACCAATCTTCTTCACACCTGCAATAACAATTATGAAAACTCTATTCAACTTGAATGAGATATAGAGACAATATGCAACCTTGTAATCTCCAAATGGTGATAATTACAATGCATAAGCTCAAACCATTGAAAAGGTATGCCATATTCCTTCAAGTAGAGTTATTCAGTGAAGACTAAAGCTTACTACATGTGCATCATGCATTTGGGTGCCCCAAACTGAAGTTACAACTTCTCCTTCACTTCGGTGATATTTCAAAGCTCTTCCTCAAAGTTGGTGCCCTTAAGTAAAGCTACTTAACTGAGCCTTTAGAAATATCTTATCATGCATTGGAGTTAATTCCAAGAAAGCATCTTGGGCGCCCAAGTTGGCTCCAAGTGATTTCTTGTTAACTAAAACATTTACTCAACACCATTCCCAAAGAATGGTCATCCCTTGTTAACTGGAGGTAGTCCCTTTTATCTGTCATACAACTCAATGTTATTAGCCATGCATTCCAAGTTAACTGAAGCTAACTACATGCAACTCAAAAATAACTAACATGCATGCAACTGAAGATAACTAAACTAAACTAAACTAAACTGATTCCGAACTGAACTAAACTGAACTGAACTAATCTGAACTGAACTTAACAAAACTTCAAGCATGAAAACATCAAATCCTAACTCCTAGGATCTTTACATGCATTCAGAAGTGTTAACTGTTACTCCATATAGTTAACTGAACACAAGGTGAGTTTCACCTTACCATGTGAGTGTCCCATGTGTCCCTATTATTTAGGAACTCAATATGGACGCCCTCACATGTTTCTTACATTTAGAATTAATTACAAATGTCAATAATCATGATTATTTCATCAAATATTAATCTCATCCTAATCTTAGTGTTATTGAACACATTCTAAGAATCTAGGAGATACATGAAATAATTAATGTTTAAGATTTGCATTTGAATTTCAACCTATTTGCAACAAAAAGAAACCTATAAATTTCCTTTAAAATTATTCTAAGAAGGGAAAAAAGACATGTGTTTCAAAGATGAGAGACATAGATCCTCTCAATAGACATAGATCTTATCAAATATGGTATTTGATAGATTATGATGCATCTTGACATATATAACTTATATAAATTCAAACAGTCTTGTGTAGATAGAATTAGTCAATTTGATGCACATTGAAATGACAATTTCATTCTAAGTAAAGCTTCATGTATATCAATGATCACCAATGGAGATGTTTTTTGAAACTTCATTGATCCAGGTGACTGCATGCTGAGGTTAAAAGAAAATGCATGATGATAAGTTTCAACAACATACACAATTTTTTATGCTATAAAAAATAGTCAATTTTAGATTCAATAGGTTGTCATAAAGGATGTTTTGTTTATTTCAATTTATAAATAAGTGCATTCCTCTTTATATTATAGCATGTGTGACATTATACTCACTATTCTTTTCTTTAACAGCTACCATAGATTAGTATGGGTGGTTTGTTCTGGCCTCCCTTGTTCTGTCTCAATCCCTCCTAATATTTTCCACCATCGTTAAATGGTAGGTAAGAAAGACAATTTCATTCCCAAACTATCTACTCTTAAGGGGTCTAGTATTTTCTATCTTCAAAGTTGGAAGACATATATCCTGTCAACAGACACAGGTGTCTCTTTCATTGAAAAATGCAAATGGCTAAGCAAACAACACCAAAAAATGAAAATGTAAAACATATACAAACTTACAAATCTCTTGCTTTGCATTTCAAAATGTGAGTACATGAAGAATGAAAGAACTCGGTCACTTATTATGCATATATCAGGATAGGGAAATGAGAATTCCAATGGAGAATGTAGGTATTACATGTGGATGCAATGATCTTCAATGAATTTGAATAACAGGGTAGAAGAGAGAAGAAACATTGATAGTTTGGTGAAAATAATTGCTTTTATGCATGATGATCAAGTCACCACATGCAAGAAGGAAATTGCTAGTACATAGCAATGCTATGTGAAAGCATGTGTCTTTATCAATGCTCAATAGGTTGTTTGGACATACGTCTAGGAAGGTAGACAAAGTAGATCAGCTTCTTTCCAATTCCCCCCATTCTCAACTATAATGGATATAGGTTGTGTGAGCAAAGAAAAATGTAATTCTTATAATGCATTGTAATCAATTGAATATACATTGAAAATCAATGAACTCAATACCATAAGCCATTAAGGATAGTTTCATTAAACTCTATTGATATCAAATAGAAGTTGCAAACTATATATGCATAGCTCAATTATGAGGGTGATATATATGCATAGCAAGAGCAAGTGGAAGAGCACAACCATATCTAAGAAGTTCAAATAGCCACGACACATTTCAAATATAAAGAAGGAAAATGATTTATTATATATGCATAAGAGTGTCATTATGATGATATGCATTTGCAATGAGTATGGATAGAAAAGGACAAGTATATGAAAAAATATTAGAAAGGCATAGGAATCTATCATTGTTGAAACAAGGCCTTTGTAAGCTGCTATGTCTTTTACAGTGTCATTTTATACTTGTTTACATGTTTACATTTTACTAGTTAATGTCAACTATTTCTTATTGTTTGCATTTTTTATGTTAATGTTCATTCTTCACTAGCATTGATTGCTTGTGCGGGTTATTATTTGTTGTTGAGTATAAAATCATTATATTTGACACCACTACAGCTGAGGTCTTCACAACATTATGCATTCATCACAACTGCATTTGCATCTACTCAAAATAAATGGGAAAATAGATCCCAGTTAATGCAAAATGTAGAGCACACACATACATGCATATATACACATATATACAAAAATATATATCTATATGCACACAAGTATATATATACACACATACACATACATACATATATATGTGTGTCTGTGTGTGTATGTATACATACCCATATATATATTTGCATATATGTATGTCATTGTGTCCATGTATGTACATATACAGACACATACAAACACACACACACACACACACACACACACACACACACACACACACACACACACACACATATTTGTAGATAAGATAGTGTCAAGTATCTAATTTAACAACAAACAACAACCCATAAGAGCAACCCATGATTACAATGATATTAACAGGTATAAAATGAGAATATAAAAGTTATAGCAACTTACAAGTGCTTTGTTCTTCATTTCAAGAACAATAGACATCAATACTGCCAATAGCCAGAAGTTTGACTTTCATTAGATTATAAGCAATACAAGAAAAGATACTGTCAAACGAACTTACAAATTCTAGTTTTTTGTTGTTTGCTATAGAGCAGTTGTAAACCCTCTAAAGAGACAAAATTCCGCCTCATGAAACAACCTGACCTAATGAGAAAAAAATTTAAATAATACTTTGGTGAGTAGAACATGAACTTCAATGTCAATTTGTTTATTTACCATGCTTAAAATGAAGATAGCCACTTACAGTTCAACCTATTTGATTAAAATGAGAATTGTTCGTATTTGAAACACTTTTTGGATTTGTGGCTTTAACCCTATTATCCAAAGTATTGCTTGTGTTGTTTTTTCATCTGGGCAGAATAATTGCAACAATTCTTTGTTGAGCATACTCTAAGCTTGATAGCACTGGTTGTCAAAGACAATTGCAATCCACTACACTTGCTAATAGCAAAAGACATGCAATTATGAATGTAGAGAACAATAAAGAGTAGACATTAATACATGAAATATAGAGCTGCAAAATAGTATAACATAACAATGTAAATTATATAGCTAGCTACAATTGATTTGTTATTTTCTATCAAGACAGACATAAATCCTACTACAACATAGGTTTCATTGTTATGAAACAGTTAGAAAAATAAAATAAACTATGCAAAATCTGACACTTTAAGAGGCTTATGAACTTACAGATGACTTTGTCAATGTGCTAGAAAATGATTTTAGTAGTAAGAAGAAGGCCAACAATCAGTATTGCCTTTTTTATATTGTATTTTTCTGCCAACAAAAAAATCTGTAACAAAGAGACTTTGGTGAGGTCATAACAATGAGGATGTGTGAAATAAGTTATTGTTGCTATTTATACTTACTGTCATTTCACTATGGTTGTGAATTAAATTGACATGCATGAATCCTAGTTCATTTCCTTCAAACGATAAAGTTGATTTATTTTTTGCATGTGTCAATAATGCTTCATAGCTATGTGGTATGTGTTTCCAACCTGTACATTGCAGGCTTTTTTTTTTACATTTTTACCCACACAGCAGCTGGGAAAATTTGGTCTCACTAGATATGACATGTTGAAAATCACTTTGAGTTTACTCTGGAAAAGAGTTGTTCATAATATAATGTGCATATTTGAGTTAGCACTTTTGCATAAACTCCATATTGTTGATCTGCTATGTTGAGTCCGCTAATTATGACAAAGAACATGTTGGCTTATGTTTTCCAAAATCAATTTCTTCTCTGAGTAGATGATCAAAGATATGGAATTTGATGCAAAGTGCCTAATTCAAAGTGACACATCATAATGTGAAGAATTCTTTTCTACAATAACTTCAAAGAGCTTTTCAACTCATTATTTTTGATGCAACCTAATTGTGTCAATTGTTGATTGTGTTAAAACTCGAAGCACAAGGAAGAATTCAATATGGTAAAGAGAGTGAAAAAGTAGAATTTGATGACAATGTTGGAAATTTCAAGTTAATTACTTTATTTTTCTCACTAACATGATACAATTTCCAAATCAAAAGAATTGCTTCTGCCCTTATGGATTGAAATATTCCAATGTTAAAGTGTTGCAACAAATATGTGAGCTTGGGTTAGGCAGTAATGTGATAGTAGCAGATTGTACATAGCTAGCTAGATCGTAAAAATGCGATTTTCAAATAGAACACAATTTGAACATGTGCATAGTAGTATGTATATACAATAGCTCAATGGTTATTGATTCCAGGTATGTTTATTGAACAGTCCTAGCATGATTGAGTATACAAATGAAATGTTGATTTGTTTGTCGCTGCAATACAAACAAAGGAGAATTCGTCAACAAAATTGTCACCATAGTTGGGTCTTGAAATAATTTGTCTTATAACAAAATATTATGTTACCATATTGATAGAATACATAGTAGGGGACCAAAGATATGGCATGTTGATAAAGTTTTTTTTTTCTTTTGCAGTTGACTTATGTATTGAAACATAATCTAAGATAAATGGTTGAAAGCAAATGACCAAATTCTTTTATGTATAAGCTAAAATAAAAGTGAAATATTCATTGAAACATGGAAGTATCAACTCAAATATGTTTCTTGATTGATATTTCAATATTATAGAATCAAAACATAATAATAGGGGATAAAGCACAAAGCAAGACAAGCGTACAGTGCAAGAGAAATATAGTTCCAAACAATAGCACATGAAAAAGATAATTGCACTGTAGTACATTTTCTATGTCCAACCAAAACAATTCTTTTGGAAGAAGAAAAAGGTTTGTTAAAATAGAATACAACTAAAGAATAGGACGAACTTACAAATGCGCATTGTAGGACACCATGAATGTGTTCTTTTATCTGGTCATATACATTGCAAATGATCTCAGTTGCGGTTACCAATTGAAAAACAAAAAAACAAGGCACTTATAAATCTTAATCATAAATAGAAAATTTGTATAGGAATGTATTCCAATTTCCAATGGTCAACTATTATGAACAATCCCACTTATCAATCAAAACATTTGGATTGAACATGTGTCTATGAACTAAAACATTGGAAAATCATAAGCCTATAATAATGAAAGCAAAGAACAACCCAATTGTTAGTTCTTATATCTTTTTTTGCATAGCTTTTTCCATTTCTGTATTTTGTGGGCCAATGTCCATTGTTTCCTATTTTTGAATGCTTGTGTTTTTTCTTTATTTGCTTAGACTATTCACATCAATATGTTTATGGGTGTGTTTTTCTTGTTTATTAAAAGACTGAAGAGGATAATGGGTTGACCATGATTAAGAATGGAAACAGATTTGACTATTATCATACAATTTGGCCAAATGAGTGGACAACACATAGAAGACAATGTGAAAGATATGTGATATTACAAATTTCTACTCTTTTGAGAGGTTTTATTATCAAGGAATAATTTGTAAATATGATAAGGCAACGCAAGTGATGATTTTCTCAACAATCTTTAAACGTGATGGAGGGATCAATTAATGCTAGCTGCAACTGAACAACAGAGCCAAGGCAATGAAAATAGTGAAGCATAGTAAAGAATAGACATTAATAGAGAAAATGCAAACAACAACAAACAATACACATGATGACATTGAAAGGGAGGATATAAAAAATCCATAGAGTGATGCTTTAAAAGACATATGAGCTTGCAAATGCTTTTTCTTTCTCTCCCCATACAATAGACATCATGCTCAAGACAAAAGATAGCATTAATGAATTATGGTGTTAAGTCTCCTAGTCAAGGATAGAGGTTGATCCATAAAAGCATTCAAAGGTAGAGAAAAGTAAAGAATAGTCCACAGAGTGTAAACATCAAAAAACAATAGACATTAACCCATAAAATGCATAGACGTACAAAACTATAGAAGGAAATTGTAAAAGATATTGTAACTTACAAATGCCTTGTTTTTTGGTTCGGATATAGTAGACATAAACTGTCTCAAAAAGCATGGATGTCACTAGTTGAATTGTTTTGTATAGTTTGGAAATGGTCTAGCCTTTCTTGTCTAGTCCTTTGCAATCATGGGTTTCTTTTATCAATTATGTGCATATAGATATATATATATATATATATATATATATATATATATATATATATATATATATATATATATATATATATATATATATATATATATATATATATATATATATATATATATATGTATGTATATATTTCTATGTATACATATATATACATACATACATACATATATATGTGTGTGTGAGCTCTGCATTTTGCGTTAATTGGGATATGTTTCTTTGCTTATTTAGAATAGGTGCAAGTGTAGTTGTAAATGCATAATGTTGCCAATCCCTATGGCTACAATGGTGTCAAATTTAATGATTTTACGTAGATATATCCCAATTGCTTCGACCTAATTTTCATTGCTATTTAGTGCATTGAACTACATTTGCATTGTGATGCCTATGTGAATAAAATGAAAACAACCACAAACAATAGACATTAAGCCATAAAATACAAGCATGTAAAAAAATATAAATCAGCACATACATATATATGTCTGTGTAGATATGTATTTATAAAGTTATGTATGTGTAAATGTATATATATATATATATCTATATGTATGTGCATATGCACATATATAACTCTGCACACATACAGTTAGATATATGCATGTATATACATGTGTATATACAAATTTATATACATACATATATATTTACATATATATTTGCTAAGTTAAATAGTTAGTTGCATTTCAATTTGTCTGATGAAGCTGAGAATAGTTCATATTTTATTTATTTTTGGGTTTTCAAGTTCTAATTTTGTTGAGGAAAGCATTATTTATGTTCTTTGTCCATTTGCTCAGATTGTGTCTATGAGTGTGATTATGGGTTAGGCTTTCTTGAAAAACTAGGGTTTGTGAAAGAGATTTTATAGGTATTTTGTGTGTTTATTTCTATCCTTTGCCATTCTTTATGGGTTTGTGTCTATCACCGAGTTAAATAGTAAGTTGCATTTCAATTTATTGGATGAAGATCAAAATAGTTAGTGTTTTGAATATTTCTTGGTTTTGAAGTTTTAATTATGTTAAGCAAAGTATTTGTGTTGTTTTCCCATTTGCTCGAATTGTTTCTGTGAGTTTAAATATGGGTTAGCGTTTCTTGTTCATTCCTTTGCAATCATGGGCTGCTTGTATGGTTGTCTGTTGTTGAACTAGATACTTAGCACTGTCCTATTTATAAATATATAAATATAAATATATATATATATACATATATATACATATATCTATATATGTATATATACATATATATATATGTATATATACATATATATATGTATATATACATATATATATATATATATATGTATTACATACATATGCATATATGTATGTAATATATATATATGCAAGTATATATATAGGTATGTATAGATACACACACACACACACATATATATATATATATATATATGCATATGTATTTGTATGTGTGTATATACACATATGCTCACATAGGTATATGCATATACACATACACATATGCATATATGGGAATACAAAGGCATATCTATATACAGTGTCATTTTATAGTTCTTTGCATCTGTACATTTTATTTTTCTTTCTACTAAGTACACTCATGCATTGAAATTGCACTTGAATTTATTATGTGAAAATGAAAATTAGGTGTAAATAGATGGAAATTTTTTGGGCATAAAACCATTAAACCTGTATCTGTTGAAAAGGTTTATAGTCTTTTATAGTGTTATTTTATAATGGTTTACATATTTTCACTTTATGGTCCAATGTCTATTGTTTGTTGTTGTTTGTATTTTACATGTTCATATCTATTCTTTTCTATTCTTAATCGATTAGTGTCTATTGGGGAGCTAAATTCTTAATTGCATTTCAATTTATTTGATGAAGATGAGAATAGTTTGTGTTTTGAATATTTCTCAGTTTTGAAGTTTTAATTCTATTGACCAAAGTATCATTTGTGTTGTTTACTCATTTTCTTAGGTTGTATTTGTCACTATGAATATGGGCTAGCCTTTTTTTTTTGGTGCATTGCAATCCTTGGTTACTTTTATGGATTGTTGTATGTCCTCGAGTTAAATACTTAACATTGTAATTCATTAATGTGGATTTCTCTCCTACCCATGATTAAGAATAACCAACAAAAAAACTAACCCACAAAGAATAAGCAACAACTAATAAATTCAAATGCACTTGCAATGCATGGGTTTACACAATGCAAATTAACCATAAAATGAAAAAATATAGAAAGCAATAAAATTCCATTGTAAAAGATATAGGAACTTACAAACACCACCTTTCTCACTTCTAATCCGAGTAAACTAGCACGAAAGTAGAGAAGATTGCAAAGGCCACCTTTGTTGCTTCTAACAGACTAGATGAAAACCCTCTGAACAAACACAAGCTTCAACCTCATCAAACAATCTGACCCAATGAACAAACAACATGGATAACAATTCCCTCAATAGCATTAAACCTTCACACCACAACAAACTAATGATGAATGTATTCCAACACATTCACAATAAATTGGAAGACACAAATAGTAAATGCAAATGTACTGCTCAAGACACCATGTGCCCCCATGAAGAGTCCATGGAAACACAGGACTATACAAATAAACTTATGAAATATTTCCAATAGCAAAGCTCCCTACAATAATTATTATCATAAAAAATGTTTACAAAATTCCCAACCAAACTTATAATGATTCTATACCCAGATACTCTCTAGCCACCTGGACCTGATTTTCATTGTTATTTAATAAATTCAAATGCAATTGTAGTGCATGTGTGCAAACACAGAGCATCAACCCATAAAATTAGGACCACGTATATGCAAAATGCAGAGGGAACACATAGACATATATATAGATATATACACATATAAGTACATATATATATATAGATAGCTACATGAAAATACATACATACATACATAAATATGTACATACATATATGTATATATATATACATATGTATACCACACATATATATATAAATATAAATATAAATATAACTATATATATTTGTATATGTGCATATGTGTATGTGTGTATAAATAAATTTATATATGTATGTATGTCCATATGACTAGATGTACATGTATGTATGTATATATATATAGACACATACAAGTATATATTTGCATGTATATAGAAACATACGCAGACATAGACACAATGATTTTATACCCAGATATCTTCCAATCAATTGCACCTAATTTTTGTTGTTATTTAATAATTTCAAATGCATTTTCAATTCATGCATGCATAGAGCATAAAATAACCATAAAATGCAAAGATGCTAAAAACTATAGAATGACACTATAAAAGATATAGGAATTTACAAACACTTTGTTTTCCAATTTGAAAAACAGTGAAGGACTTAGCACAATAGTGTGGTTGTCATGATTAAGATTAGAAATAATATTTCCTTGCCATGCATGCACTACTATATATATATATATATATATATATATATATATATATAGACACATATAAGTATATATTTGCATGTATATAGAAACATATGCACACATAGACACAATGATTTTATACCCAGATATCTTCCAATCAATTGTACCTAATTTTTGTTTTTATTTAATAAGTTCAAATGCATTTTCAATTCATGAATGCACAAAGCATAAAATAACCATAAAATGCAGAGATGCTAAAAACTATAGAACGACACTGTAAAAGATATAGGAATTTACAAACGCTCTGTTTTCCAATTCAAAAAACAATGAAGGACTTAGCACAATAGTGTGGTTGTCATGATTAAGATTGGAAATAATATTTCCTTTCCATGCATGCACTACAATTGCACTTGAATCTATTTAACAAAAATAAAAATTAGGTATAACTTATTGGAAAATTTATGGACATAAAATGAAGAACCCTCCCAATAGATGCAAGTTTCAGCCTCATGAAACAACCTAACCCAATGAATAAACAATGTGGATAGCAATTCACTTATCAGCATTAAACCTTCACACCATAACACACCAACAATGGCTACACCCCAACCTACTCACAATAAATGAGAAGACACAAATACTAAATGCAAATGTATTGCTCAAGATGCCACGTGTCCCCACGAAGAGTCCATGGAAAGACACGACTATACAAACAAACTCATGAAATATTTCCAATAGAAAAGCTCCCTACAATAATTATTATTATTAAAAATATTTACAAAATTCCAAAACCACGAGGAAAATTACACCCGCCAATCACAAATATGCAAAAATAGGGAAAAAATTCACTTTTTCTAAATACTCCCCAAACATAAGTTGTACTTTAACTTCTTTTTTTTGGTGTCATTCTCAAAGCACAATTTTAATATGAAAAATTGAGGAGATAACATTAGTTCGCTGCCTTATAATTGTAGTGACAAAAAATACCAAACAAAGATATGTGAAAGCTCTAAAATTTTTATCATTAATAATGGTAGAAATATTTTCTCCCGACATATGCATTACAAATGCACTTCAATTCAAAAAATGAAAATGAAAATTAGGTCCAAGTAGGTGGGAAATATTTGTGTGTAATATTATTAATTATGTTTGTGTTGAGAGGGCTTTGATATGGCCATCCTTTCACATTTCCTCTTTCTGTGCATGCATAGAATTCTAATAATGTTCTTATGCATATATAGTATCCCAATTCTATTTGATTTCAACAAATTGGAATGAAAATCTCATTAATGACCTATGTTATAAACTTGGATGATTTGCAGTGTTTATTCATTTTAGTACATTACCTCTCAGACACAAAAACTTGGGAAAATCTTGTTGAATTGTCATTTGGGTTTTGTTTGCTCACTTGGTCAGATTGTTTCACGAGACAAACATTTGTATCTATTAACAAGATCTATGTCTTCCATCTTTGAAACAAAGAAAGAATTGATTATAATTTAATATTTGTACAAAATCCATGTCTATTGAGAGGGTTTATAGATATCATACTCAAAGTAGAAAGCAAGTGATTTGTAAATACTATTATTTTGCATTGTTTTTTCATTTCCTAAGGAAAACCAATGAATATGAAAATTGTCTCCTTTTAGGAGTTATTTCTATCATGTTCAAAACATAAAACAAGTCATTTGTAAGTTTGAACATCATTTACATTGTTGTGCTCTACTTTTTCTGTTCTCGTCCCCCTTTGACAGTCTTTACAGGTGACTATCCCCTCTTCAATTGCAAACTTAACACCATAATTCATCAATGTTTGCTACTTTTCTATGAAAAAATAACAAGGCATATGATGCACTCAATTGTATTCCCCATCAATGAATCTAGGTATCATGCTAACATTTGTAATAATTTATTCATCTTGGGAACTTCTTCTATATTAAACAATTTATTTTTCTAATATTTACATTTTTATGCTTTGAACTTCTTGGTGATTTTTCTAGCAGAACCAAACAATTCTCTAAAAAGTAGCCAACTCCTATGATGAAATCCCAGGTTAGTGGCCAACACAATGAGCATAGTATTTTATGGTCTGCACTCCTTCACTTCAGGCTCTGTGAGACCTAGGAGGGTGATCCCAATTATGTTTTTGTGAAGTATATTCAATTAGTAACACATTTATACACATATTGATTCCTTCTTATTGCAAATAAAATCCATCTCATGGATAATTTGGTAGATTCTCAAGTGAGTGAGTAGCTATTTGCTAGGAATTGGGGATAATTCCACCTATACTATCCTTGGAAATATTTTAAATTGAATATTGTCTTATCTTACATCTAGGGCCAGGAACACTATTTGTTCATTTTATGCAATATTTTTTGACAAAATGACTAGTGTCTCATCAATTGGAGCAACGAAGTGAAGTATATAAGGATCAGTAATTTACAAATTACTTAATTTGTAAATAGACAGACTATTTTCATATTGCTTTGCATTTATGAAAACTCACAGTGCTTGAAACATTTACTTCTTATGAATCCTAAGCAATTTCTTACAAATTTTATACCCCTCTTCAATCATTTTAATTAACTCCTTGAATTAAAGCTAAAAATAGAGTAATACATTCAAATGAAATATCAGAAGACAAATGATAACACCATTAGAATTTCTCATTCATAACTTGTAAGGAACATACATAGGAGAGTATCTGCTTCTAGACTAATATTTGTTTTGATATCAGTAATTTCTATAAAACTCATTTAAGATTGCTACATACAAGATTTCACATCCAAGACAAACTACTAACCTATTTCTAGTATTCTATTCAAAGTTCCTTTCCTGAACTTAGCTTCCACCTAGAACCCTATTGAGACTTCAAAATTTGACTACTCTAATAAGCCCTAGAATCCCTTTTATAGAACAAGGGAGCAACAAGTGTCAAACTTAATTACATTTACATTTCGTTTCATTTGCACCAAAATTTGAGATATTCCTAGTTTGTTACATGCAATCATCTAAGGAAAATGGAAGATTAAAAAAAAATATTCCATATTCCTTGAATGAAGACATGCCAACTCCTCAAAAGTTAGAGTTTGTTGCAACTATGTTGAATCCTCATCCTTGTTGACCAAAGAAGATTATCCAATAGCGGCTCTAGAAAAAACTTGTATATTGTCCAGAAACAACATACACACTGCCAAGGTTAACTAGTCTGAAACTTCTCCTACACACCAACCCTAAAATATTCCACCTCAGCACTAGAAACAAGAAATCACATGAGTGTTGAATTGGATAATCCTAACATAAAGGGCATGGTTTAATCAAAATAGGGCACAGTCATCACTTTAAGTCATCAACCTCAAAGATACTCACCCACATTTTTCTTGTGGTGGGACTGGAGAAAATGTCACCACCTTTTTGTCAGAATTCCTTGATAGTACCAGGGAGAGGGGATAATAATCACCCTCTATATCAATGTCACCCTCACTATCTAAAGGGTTATCAAAAACCTCACATGGAGAATTACATCCTTTCAGATAATCTTTACAGTTCTCACTCTCTCTCCTTTCCTTCTTTTCATATTCCACCATCCTCTTCTCTCTGTGTTTGACTAATTCTTCTGAAACTATCTAGTCCCATGGATGACAATTCTCCCTTGAGTCCTATTCTACCTTTTGGTGTATCAGGAGATCCTTGTGTTCCATTTTCATCCTCAAGAGCATCTTCCTCAAACTCAAACAAACTCAACTTCTCAGAGTCTCAAACCACCACGGTAGACCTAATCAACTAGGACAAGACTCCTACTCCAAAAAATTTTATACTCACACACTTCCTCACTATCCCATGCCTATCATTTATTGTAAATTGAATCTTGATGAAAGAGAATAACAAACAACCTATATTAAATAGGCAATTTGAAGCAAGTAGAATTAATGATCTTAGAATTCTTCGTGCAAGAGAGTTGATAACTTAACAGCTCAGTTTTGAATCTAAGCCATTGATTTTAAAGCATTTAAAATTTCATCCATGGTAATATGAGCCTCATTTTTTATGCTTTTTGCAACTTGTTCATAGAAAACAGTGATGCCAATTCAAGTGTTGTGATCTATCAATCAACATGTATTGCCAACCTAATATGTGCTTTCATTAATATTAGTGAAGTACACAAAATTAGTTCTTAGAGAGAAAATTTCCTTATACATTTCATCACTTCATCGCTAATCTTCCCTAAGTTTTAGGGTTCAATTAGTGATTAAAATATTCATGCAATAATTTTTCAGTCCTTTGGATCATCCTGTTTTAAAACTTCATCAATAGTTCCTTAGTCCTTTCACTGCTTTCCTTTTTACTTTATGCTTAAAACCTCAAGATCTTGCTACGTTCCCATTCCATGTAGTAGTCATCACTTTTCACTAATTTACTTCATCCTCGCCTAGCTCCATTAGCTATGTAAACATCCCTGTGATGATCTTTAGCCCAGTCATCGCTTTTCACTAATTCACTTCATCCTCGCCTAGCTCCATCAGCTATGTAAACATCCCTGTGTTGATCTTTAGCCCCTAGTTCTATGGCCTGACCTTTGGTCACATTCCTTCCTCCATCACGCATCACTAATTCAAACTTTGCACTGAGGCTCCTATTGGCGATGAGAGATGTAGTGGAGGCACTAGTTCTAGACATGTACACCTACACAAAATAAATGGTACAAAAGACATCGCTCATAGGATCTCATCATATTAGCAAAAAAAAACCCTTTAGAAGACACCATCTCTTGTTGCTAATTCAAAACTCAAGTTCTGAAATGAATTTGTGATGAGAGATATAACATAAGGCCATTGCTCATTGCTAATTCTCCTCATACATTGTGTGAGAAATTAGCAATGAGAGGATTTACAATGTTCATAATATCTATCACGTATCACTAATGTAGGTCTTTACATTTAAAACATAGATGTGATCATGCAATATAAAGTAAATTACATTATATTGCTCGTCACTGATCCAAGACTTATAATTTTATGATCATCCACGATGTACGATAAAAACACGAGAACATAAGACTAGGGCATCGCTCATTGCTAATACAAATTGTAAAACTTGAAAACCATTAGCGATGAGCAATCCTTCAACAATAAAAAGGATGTCATTCGTCGCACATTTGATCTAAGAGCTCTAGCAACAATTTACAATGAGTGATAGCATAAAAATATCACCTAATCGCTCATTGCTGATTTAAAATATGCACTCTTGAAATAATTAGCAATGAGCTATAAGAACACAATGGTCATCAGGACTTAAGTGAAAAACTTTAAACACATGCACTTAAGTTGTTCTTAATGAAGGGGATCCCTAGGATAACATGAGAATAATAGACTCAAAAACTTCTAAGTCATGAAATGCAAAGGATGTAAAGGCAAAGAGATCCTTTACTCAACCTTATAAAATAAAAGACCTAGACTTAGGATTGAGGGACCAATTACTAGATGATAGTGAATAACATAAGATGTTTTAAAATTATTGGCAATGGGTAATAATGAGTCAATGACCAAATAGAACCCTATAAGTATGTGTAATGAATAAAACCCTAAACCCTCAAATAGAAACCCTACATCTAAATGCAATAAGGATTTAAGATGGAACAATTTTTTTTTTTTAGGGTTCTATAAGTGGCTCCTACTAGGGACACATGCCTCCTGTGAGCATGGTGAGATTCCAGAATTTTGAGTGAAGTAGACTAGGCACAAGAACAAAACAAAAGAAACAACATATGTACAAGATTTACATAGGCCAAAAGGACTTGAAAATGGAGATCCAATCTCCACCCAACCAATGTGAATATTTCCCTAGAGTTGCAAATTGTAGTATGCACCCTTCAACTTAACTAGGCTTTATTTTCCTAAATAGTGGCACCAGGCCATAGAAACCTTAGGTAAGTTCCTGCCTCTATCAAAAACCAACCTCTTAAAAGAATTGATGTCTTTCCATCCAAATTTTTCCTTGTTGTATCACTAAAGTAAGAGTAATTTCATTCCTACCAAAACAAATGTTAGGCCTCTTCTGAACAAGTGAGAGTCTGCCTGATTACAATCATTATTATTAACATCTCTCACAACCTTTCTAAGCATAACATTTCCAATGCAATCCCTATCATTCTCTGTTGTCTAATCAAGCATAAACTATAGAATTTCATTACCACATGACACATATGTGTTATTTCTATAACATAAAACATGTTCATATTGAAAATAACATTCCTTGTTATTCATTTCATTGTCATGCTTCATCAAAATGTCCCCAAGTTGAACTGGGAACTAAAAATGTTCATACTCTTCTAAGTAGTTGGCATTATGATACTCAACCTTGTCAGCAACATTTGTATCAAATGTAAAACATTCATAAGAAATACCCTCAAATATCTCATTAATGTGTTGATTTATTTCCTCAAGGCCATGTTCTAACTCTATTTTAGATGCATCATCAAAATCCTCAACAAAGAGTGGATTATCCCTGCATCAATAAGGATCATTATTTCTCATCTGTGGTGAAGGTGGAGGCTCATCAAATAAGGGGTTTTCCCTTACATTCATTGTTGTCATATAAGCCTCAATCTCTTTAACATGAAGATCTAAATCTTCCATATCATCATACTTTGAAACACCATAGTTAATGTCCTCCTCATAGGCATAATCACAATCATCCCTAAACTCATAGCAACCAATGCCAATCGTCATCCAATCCTTTGATTTTTTAGCACACATATTTGAAATTTATGTCATGTCCACACAATCTAAGATATCATGGTCAAAAACTTTCTCAAGCTTTATAGCACTATCACCCAAAAATGATGGCGTCTTATTACTCAAACTCTCATCACAATGCATAGACTGATCATCTAAGAGTATACTTATTTCATCAATACTCTTATCATCAAACACATTATTAGGTTCATTTGAACCATAAGACTTCAAATGAACCTTCTCTGTGACATCATCATAGCTAACAGTTTTAGCATAGGGTGTGATATGCAAAATATTTGAAATTGTTTGCATCTCTTTATCAGTTGTGCTATGTAATGCATTTGAAACTTTATGAACATAATCCACAGGAGTATGCATCTCATTATTTGAATGATAGCTCATAATAGGGCTAATGTGATCAGCATTATGAAATTATGTATAAGTTGAAACAATAGGGCTGTAAGTGCTTTGATATTCATTTTTAACTTTTGACATACACCCTTTATCAACATTTGGTGTCCTATGGCAGCAAACACTTGTACTCAAATGACCCTTATGCATTCCATAATTTAGGTTGTTTTCAATGTTCATGGCTATCCCATATGCTTTATGCAAGGTTTTGGGATCCTTATCTCTTAGTAGATAACTCATCTTATTATCCAAAGCTCCCAAATACACAACCAAACATACTGCATCACTTAGTCCCAAAGCATTAGGAATGTCCCTCAATGTTTTAGCAAATCTTTTGTTAAATGTTGGGACTAGCTCATCCTCTTCTTTCTCAATGTTCATAAATTTGTTAAGCATATAACCAACACTAATTCTTTCACCAAATTGTTATATGAACACTTCTTTGAATTCCTCCCAAGAGTAGATAGAGCATGTTGGTAAATTAGAAAACCAATCTCTTGAATCTCCTTTTAGAGACTGAACAAACAACCTCATGATCACATCTTCATGATCTACTTCAAATTCATCCATTAAATTATTGAATTGTTACAAATGCTTACTGGCTGATTCACAATTTATACCACCAAAATTTGGTAGCTCATTTATGATATTGGGTGGAATAACATTTTGGTAACCACAAATGCCATCAAATTTTATGGCCATGTACCTTTTAATTCTGAAACTTCTTTTATTACATGACAGGGGCTAATTACAAACCATGGTTGCACTAGGAACCATACAGGGATACATATATTCATGAACCTTTTCTTATATCTCTACAAGCCTTTTCATACCATGTAATTACATAGGGCAACTCAAACTTCTTTTACAACATAATATTAAGCTTTTACAATACAAATTTCTATCTCAATTTGCTTAAGATCTTCTACATGTGTTTCTTCAAAAACATCGCATAAATCACTTCATAATAGATAGTACAATCTAGTAATACAAAATTATGCAAGCTTATCACTACTATTCCATTCCTTAGTACTTAATCAATCAATAGGGAATGAAATTTTCAAGTCATACAAATATGGCTTTCATATACATATTTATCTCTTGAAAACCAAAAACTAAAGAATACCTGGATATGTTGCAATTGTTGTAAATTATTGTTTGGAAATATTTACAAATATGAAATGTTCTTCATATCTTCATCAGGGTCATTTGATAGAGTCGCCACCTCTCTTCATAGAGGACTGAACTTCAAGCAGTATGAAGCTCTTTCAAAGATGAATTTCCTTCTGGGTCTTCTCCCATAGTAGAATCACACATAAATTTATTTAAAGTTGCTGCAACACAACCACTTCCAAGTCTGACAACTTCTCAATATATGAACCAAATGTTAAGATTCACCAAACTTTTGACTCTGATAGTTTGCAATTGGAGATTTAAATTATCCCTAGTAGAGTCACCATTTTTGTTGGTGATTTTTTAGCAAAACCATACAATTCTCTAAAAAGTAGCCAACTCCTATGATGAAGAAATGCTAGGTTAGTGGCCAACACAATGAGCATATGATTTTTTGGTATGTACTCCTTCACTTCAAGCTCTGTGAAACCTAGGAGGGTGATCCCAATTGTGTTTTCATGAATTATATTCGATTAGTAACAAATTTATACACATATTGATTCCTTCTTATTGCAAATAAAATCCATCTCACTGATACTTTGGTGGATTTTCAAGTGAGTGAGTAGCTATTTGCTAGGAATTGGGGATAATTCCACCTATACTATCCTTGGAAATATTTTAAATTGAATATTGTCTTATATCTTAAGTCTATGGATAGGAACACTATTTGTTCATTTTATGCAAGAATTTTTGATAAAATGACCAGTGTCTCATCAATTGGAGCAATGGATTCAAGTATATAAGGATTAGTAATTTAAAAATTACTTAATTTATAAATAGGAGGACTATTTTTATATTGCTTTTCATTTATGAAAACTCACAGTGCTTGAAACATTTACTTCTTATGAATCCTAAGAAATTTGTTACAAAGTTTATAACCCTATTCAAGCATTTTAATTAACTCCTTGAATTAAAGCTAAAAACAAAGTAATACATTCAAACGAAATATATGAAGACAAATGATAACACCATTATCATTTCTCATTCATAACTTGTAAGGAACATACATAGGAGAGTATATGCTTCTAGACTAATATTTGTTTCAATATCAATAATTTCTATAAAACGCATTTAAGATCACTACATACAAGATTTCACATCCAAGACAAACTACTGACCTATTTCTAGTATTCTATTCAAAGTGCCTTTCTTGAACTTAGCTTCCACCTAGAACCCTATTGAGACTTCAGAATCCAACCACTCTAATAAGCCCTAGAATCCTTTTTATAGAACAAGGGAGCAACAAGTGTCAGACTTAATTACATTTACATTTTGTTTCATTTGCACCAAAATTTGAGATATTCCTAGTTTGTTACATGCAATCATCTAAGGAAAATGGAAGAGTAAAAGACCACATTCCATATTCCTTGAATGAAGACACGCCAACTCCCCAAAAGCCAAAGCTTGTTGAAATCATATTGAATCCTCATCCTTGTTGACCAAAGAAGATTCTCCAATAGTAGCTCCATTTCAATCTTGTATATTGTCTGGAAACAACATACATGCCACCAAGGTTAACTAGTTTGATACTTCTCCTACACACCAGCCCTAAAGTATTCCACCTCAGCATTAGAAACAATAAATCACATGAGTGCTTAATTGGATAATCCTAACAAAAAGGGCATGGTTTCATAAAATAAAATAGGGTACAATCATCACTCTGAGTCATCAACCTTAGAGGATACTTGCCCACCTTTTGCTTGTGGTGGGAATGGAGAAACTGTCACCACCTCCTTGTCAAAATTCCTTGATAGTACCAGGGAGAGGGGATAATAATCACCCTCTAGATTAGTGTCACCCTCACTATTTGAAGGGTTATTAGAAACCTCACATAGAGGATTACATCCTTTCAGATAAGCTTTATAGTGGTCACTCTCTCTCCTTTCCTTCTTTTCATATTCCACCATCCTCTTCTCTCTATGTTTCACTAATTCTTCTAAAACTATCTAGTCCCATGGATGGTAATTCTCCTTGTTACTATACTCCTTGAATTTCGTGAGTCCTATTCTACCTTTTTGGTGTATCAGTAGCTCCTTGCATTCCATTTTCATCCTCAAGAGAATCTTCCTCAGACTCAAACAAACTCAACTTCTCAGATTCTTGAACCACCATGGCAGCCCTAATCCACTAGGACAAGCTTCCTACTCTGTAAATTTTAATACTCACAAAATTCCTCACTATCCTATGCCTCTCATTTACTACAAACTGAATCTTGATGAAAAAGAATAACAAAAAATTTGTCTTAAATAGGAAATTTGAAGCATTCAAACTTAATGATCTCAAAATTCTTCGTGCAAGCGATTTGATAACTTAAAAACTCAGTTTTGAATCTAATCCATAGATTTTAAATCATTTAAAACTTCATCCATGATAATCTGAGTCTCACTTTTTATGCTTTTAGCAAATTTTTCATAGAAAACAATGATGCCAGTTCAAGTGTTGTGATTTTTCAATCAACATGTATCACCAACCTAATTCGTGCTTTCATTAATATTGATGAAGTGCACAAAATTAGTTCTTCTTAGAGAGAAACTTTCCTTATATGTTTCATCACTTCATCACTGATCTTCCCCAAGTTTTAAGGTGTAATTAGCAATGAAACTATTCAAGTGATGATTTTCAGTCCATTGGATCATCATGTTTTAAAAATTCATCAATGATTCCTAAATCCTCTTATTTCTTTCCTTTTTACTTTACACTTAAAACCTCAGGATCGTGCCACATGCTCATTCCATGTAGTATTCATCATTAGTCATTAATTCACTTCATCCTCACCTAGCTCCATCAGCAATGTAAACAACCGTACGATGATCTTTAGTCCCTGGTTCTGTGGTCTAACCTTTGGTCACATTCATCCCTCCATCGCACATTGCTAATTCAAACTTTGCATTGAGGCTCATATCAATGATGGGAGATGTAGTGGAGGCACCAGATCTAGACACGTACACTTGCACAAAATGAATGGTACAAAAGACATTACTCATAGGATCTCATCATATTAGCGAAAAAAAACCCTTCAGAAGACACCATCGCTTGTCACTAATTTAGAACTCAAGTTTGGAAATGAATTCTCGATGAGATATATAACATAAGGCCATCGCTCATTGCTGATTCTCCTCATACATTGTGCAAGCAATTAGCAATGAGAGGATTTACAACATTCATAATATCCATCGTGTATCACTAATGTGGATCTTTACATTTAAAAGATATAGTTGATCGTGTGATATAAAGGAAATTACATAATATCATTCATTGTTGATCCAAGACTTATCATTTTATGATCATCCACGATGTGCAATAAAAACAAAAGAACATAAGACTGGGGCATCACTCATCACTAATACAAAATTTAAAACTTGAAAACCATTAGTGATGAGCAATCCTTCAACAATACAAAGGATTCCATTCATCGCACATTTGATCTAAGAGCTCTAGTAGCAATTTATGATGAGTGATAGCATAAAAATATCACCCCATCGCTCATCGTTGATTCAAAATATACACTCTTGAAGTAATCAGTGATGAGCAATAAGCACACAATGGCTATTGGGACTTAAGTGAGAAACTTTAAACATGTGCACAAGTAAGTTGTTCTTAATGAAGGGGATCCCTAGGATAACATGAGAATAATAGACTAAAAAACTTCTAAGTCACAAAATGCAAAGGATGTAAAGGCAAAGAGATCCTCTACTCAACCTTATAAAATAGAAGACCCAAACTTAGGCTTGAGGGACCGGTTACTAGATGATAAGGAATAACATAAGATGTTTTAAAATGACTGGAAATGGGTAATAAGGAGTCAATGACCAAATAGAACCTTGTAAGCATGTGTAATGAATAAAACCCTAAACCCTTAGATAGCAACCCTACATCCAAATGCAATAAGGATTTAAGATGGAACAAAAAAAAATTTGAGGGTTCCATCAGAACTATTACTTGTATAACCTAATTGGTAGTTTTAATTTCTTTATGCACATACCTATATCAATAAATCTTGATAAGGAGACTTAGTTGATGTCAGTTGATATTTGTGCATCTATAACCACAATGAAACTATCATTTCTACATACGTCAAGTTGACTGATTCTATGTACATAAAACTATTTGGATTCCCATAAATTATACATTACATCATTCATTATATAGATCTTTTATAGTGTTGTTTTATAGTTTTTTGTATTTTTGCATTTTATGGTTAATTTCTAGTGTGTGCACTCATGCATTGCAATTGCATTTGAAATTATTAAATGAAAATGAAAATTAGTTGTAAGCAAATAGAAAAATTTTGGGTATAAAATTATTAAGTCCATCTCTATTGGAAGGGTTTATATCTATTGTATGGGGAGGAAAAAACACAGCCTTTGCAAGCTTGTATGTCTTCTACAGTCTTGTTTTATAGTGGGTTACATATTTGCATTTTATGGGTGAATGTGTATTGTTAATTTATATTTGCATTTTGTCTGTTTATGTCTATTCTTTTCTATTCTTTATGAATTAATGTGTATATGTTTGTTTGTATTTGAAGTATTTGTTGGGGTTGAAGTTTAGATTGTGTGGAAGAAAGTGTTATTTGTTTTGTTTTCACATTTGTTGAGGTTGTTTCTCTAGGTGTGTTTATGGATTGGTCTTTTTTGTTGAGTAAAGGTCTTTGTGTGATAACGTGCATGTCATGATTAAGAATCAAATTAGTATTTTCTTGACATGCATGCATTGCGACTGCACTTGAATTTATTTGATGAAAATAAAAATTAGGTCCAACTAATTGGAAAATGTGTGGGTGTAAAATGATTAAGTCTGCGTCTGTTCATAGGACCTATGTCTTGTATTGGGAGAAAAAGAGGAGGTGTTTGTAAGCTCGTATGTCTTTTGCAGTGTCATTTTGTAGTTTTTTACATGTTCGTGTTTTATGCATTAGTGTCTACCATTTTTTGTTGTTTGTATTGGAATTTTTTGTTGAGTTAGATAAATATATGTGTATTTTTATTCATTTGTATGCATGTACATACGTGCACACAAGGACATACATATATGCAAGTATATATATATAGGTATGTATACATACTTATGTATATATATATATATATATATATGTATGTATGTATGTGTGTGTGTGTGTGCATATAGATATATATCTTTGTGCATATATGTATATATGTTTGTGCTCTACATTTTTCATTTTGTAAGATTTGGCATTGGGACTATTTGATCAGTTTGTTGATATACTCATGTTTTGGCATGCACTCTTCTTCATGAAGTCTTCACATGATAACATACTGTTCATGATCAAGAATACAAATAATATTTCCCTTGCATGCATGGGATGCCACTAGACTTGAATGTATCCAATGAAAATAAAAATTAGATCTAAGTAATTGGAAAATTTCTAGATGTAAAATAAATAAATCTATGTCTATTGTAGCACAACTATAAAACAACTCACTTCTAATTCCATGTCGCTTCTACAGTGTTGGTTTATAATTTTCCTACTCTTCTTTATTCCATCGGCCAATGTCTATTGTTTATTGTTGCATGTGTTATGTCCACATAGTCATCACAATTATCTTTGATGTTGTCAAATGAGAATGTAAATTAAATTTGAATACTTGTACATGGACTCAAAGTTGTCTAGAATGCACTCCACACTTCTCAAAATGAATCTACATATTACATGTGTTGGAATTTAAGTTATGCAAAAAGCACTTTATTTCTTGTCCACTAGCTACATCTATGGGTTGTTGTCTATTGCCAAGTTAAATACTTGAACTGTGATTTGTTAAAATGGGTGTCTTTTCTATCCATGGTTAAGAATGGAAATAGCTAGGTGCAGTTCAATTTATTGCATGAAAGTGAGAATTGTTCATATTTGAAGTATTTCTTTTACAATGTCATTTTGTAGTTGTTTTACACTCTTGCATTTTATGGTTCAATTCCCTTCTTTTCTGATTAAATAAATAAAATAAAATAAATTCCTTGCGTAGAGAGAACTCTAATCATGTATATTTGTATATATTATTTATATATACATGAACGTGCATGTGTTCATGAATAATATAGATATACATATAAAATGCATTTACACATATATCTACTATCAATAAATGCATTCTACATGTATAGGTATGAATGTAACCATCCATACATATACGTGTATGTATATATATATGTATGTCTGGTTGTCTATACATATACATCTATATATATGTGTGTGGAAATGGGTAAACAACACAAAAACAACCTTTGCACAACAAAATTTAAACTTTAGAAGCAAGAAATATTTAATGAAGAGAAACTAAGTATTTCATTTGACAACAGACACTAACCCATAGAGAATAGCCAACAAGTAATAAATTCAAACGCACTTGCAATGCACAGGTGGACACAATGGAAATTAACCATAAAATGCAAAGATACAAAAAACAATAAAATGGCATTGTAAAGATATAGGAACTTACAAAGGCTACCTTTCCCCCTTCCAATCGAGGAAAATGTTTCTCATACATGCTACTTAGTTGAGCATATTTATCTTGGGCTTGATACTAATGATTTATTAGTGCAACTACTCATATAAGGTTCACTTGAATTCATTTTGATTCCGATAAGCCATATATTTTCTCTTGCTTTTCTCATTCTAATAATTTTTTTTAATAATAATTATTATTTTACTGAGATTTTCCATTGCAAATATTTGATGAGTATGTTGATATACACATGCCTTGGAATGCATCCTTCTTGAAGAAGGATTCACATGGTAATGTATTGTACATGACCAAAAATAGAAATAACATTTCCTTTGCACGCATGCATCGCTATTGCAGTTGAATTTATTAAATGGAAATGAAAATTAGATCTAAGTAATTAGAAAATTTCTAGATGCAAAAATAATTAAATCTATGTCTACTATAGGACAATTGCAAGACAAGCCATCTCTGACTTCGCTTGGCTTTTAAAATGCTCTTTCATAGTTTTCCCACTCTTTTGTATTTTTCAGCTAATGTCTATTGTTTCACATATATAAAAATATATGTGCTTCTATAAATATATATACTTATATATATACAAATATATATATAGATATAGCTCGTATTTGAAATAGTTCTTGGTTTTGTGCTTTTAAGTTTGCCAACCAAAGTATTTTTTGCATTGTTTTTTTCATTTCCTCAAATTGTTTACGTCAGTGTATTTATGGATTAGTCTTTCTTGTTTAGTAAAAAATTGGACTAGATAAAAACATGTTCACCTCTTGAAAATAAATCCAGTGATCTATCCATTTCTTGATCCATGGACACCATACACATATAGGAAAAAGGACTATGAAAAATGTTGGTGTTTAAGTTGCATTGTTCATAGTAATTGACATGTCCCACTAGAAATTGAAATGCATGCATATATAGATTTTATTTACCATTAAGATTGATAGGTGACTTCATAACATAAGCAATAGGTTGCTCCTATTACACAATGAGCACATGTAGCTAACAAATTCAAAAATCACCTAAAACAAATAGGGTTTTGAGTTTTGTCTTTATAGCTACCTTTTTGAGAAGCATTTTTTGTTCATTTGAAGTAGCATCACAAATGCCCAGAATCATGCCAAGAAATGAAACTTAGTTGGGGGTCACTAGCCAAAGAGTAGCCAGGATCAAAACATTAATTGGAATAGTTACTACTACATTTTACATAGATCATATCAGTTTCAGTACAAAACATCCCAGAAGCACATGACCTGTAACATATAATAAATATGAAATATAAACAAACCACATAATATGATGGAAAAAAAACCTGAATTATTATCTATTACTCATTCCATGTATCTAGAAAATCTATGAAGTCTCACCAAACATACTATGCATTTATGAGATAATTTCCACAATTTTCTAAAAAGCGTAGGAAAAGCATGTAACAAAAAATAGAAAAGACATTGCATTGTGTATTGTAACTTTAATGTCGATACTTCACTACATCCAAGGAATATTTAAAAGTGAATATAAAATACAAAATAATTAAAACATTACCCATTTAGTAGCTAAAATTATCAATGCTCATCTCTATTTCACGTTCAGCTAACATTGTGACAAGTGTGAATTATTTTCCAATTTGGTTGTCCTCCTCTTTACACAAGTTCAAAACAAGTTCAAACAAAACGTCACAGACATATACCATAATGTATTAACTACAACTATCAAGCATCTAAGAAATAAATAGCATTGCAATTTACCTGTTTCCTTTCTGTAATACCCCCTCTGCACTTTGTATTGACCATGAAGCCGTTAAAGGCATTGTGATAATTGAATACAAGATTTTATATATATTTATTTAAAGCATTGATTAAATAATTGCTTTAATTATATATGTATATAAAATATATATATATAATGATTGTGGTGTATAATAATTTTAAAAAAATGAAAACTGTCTGTGAGATAATTTAGCCTTCAAATCCATTTTGGGAGGCTTTCTTAGACGTCCCAACTTTCTCAGCGTTGAATTGATGATTTGTAATGAGTGAGTTATCTCGCTTTATCTGAGACTAAACTCTACTTTAACGGCCAGATGGGAACGAAAATTTATTTGAAAGCAATAGAATTCGATGTAAACTTTCTCTCTAAACACAAAAAAAATTAATGATGGAAGTAACTAGAAGCGCTAAACAAAAGGGTGTTTCATGCAGTGTTAAGGTTGGTGACCGGGGTTTATGAATGGTTACCAGTAACCAAAACCCACATTTAAATTTTAGAAACAATACAATTTCGAGCAAGATAGGTTTTTATATTCAAACTTAACCATCAGTAGTGACTATCACCGTGGAGAGTTAGATGAACACAACAGATAAGAGAAGGTTAGTAGGTTCCACATATGCTACCTTAGAGTGTGCTGGTTTTGTTTAAGCCAGGTCAATTTTCTTTCGGGTTGTATCACTGTCCGCGGGCAGCTTGAGAAAACTTTCTTATAAAGAGAGGAAATTGGCAAAATTTGCAATTGAGAAGCTAGCATAGGAACAACAATAAGGAGACTTCAAATAATAAGGTTATCAAATATCTAAAAAAATATTTCATGGATTTAGATACTAATGTAATCAAATAATAATTTATACATTATGGTATTTATCTGATGTTATTCACTTCTACTAATGTTATTTTAGAATATAATTATGTTGCTAGTAATATTTATTATTCTCATAATTATTGTAAGTTAATGTGATTATAAAATATATTAAAGAGGGATGCTAGTGGGGAGTTGGTTGCTCAAATTATGGGTGCTTCAATGGTACACTTGAGGAGGTCAAGGAGCACATGTTCTTTGATAAGGAAGAGTTGCAGGAGTGGGGCGAAATAATATTACCAGATATGAGCCCTTCTAGAACACGAATGCCATTTTTGGCATGCGATTAAGTAGAGATGATGCCGCAAATATTGAAGTTGTTGGAATCCCAAGCGAGTCAATTATGTACCGTTACATGGTGGGCACGTTGGAGATGTGCGAGGAAAGGGCCAAAGAAGAAGTGAAGAGGTGCATGGTGGAATTCATAGAGTTCTTTTTGGGACCTGACGAAGCCCTGCTTAGTGACCCGTCGGTTGTGGGATCCTATTATAATGTAACACGAGTTGCGCAGAATCTTGAGGATAGCGGGAGAATTAGTGGGAATTTGCATTAATGATTAGGTGACCGCTTGCATGGATAAGCGACATGTATTTGAAGGAAAACAGATATTGAATGCGCTTTAATAGATTTGTTCCAATGGAATGCGTGGTAACTGACGGTTGTTGGGGGGGCTTAACTGGTGGTAACACATCTTCTCTTCGGATATATCGGTATCCTTATGGAGGCGGGTTACAAACAATGGAGCCAACAATGGAGCCAGCTATGAAGTGACGTAAACCAAATGTTGAAGAAGAAGACAATATGAATGCTGTGAAAAAGGTTACGTGGGATGAGCATGGAGTAGCAGCTCTGGTTATTAAGAGGCGCCATGAAGTTCTCAAATTGACCCAAGAGCTGCAGGAGGCTCAAAAGAGGTTATCTGATGCTGAAGTAATTCTATCACAGATACAACATAAACGTGAAGCAACAATTGAGGATGCATTAATTACTGACTGTAGCAAATCTAAAGTTAAAAAGGAGGGCAATTCTCAAAGCCCTCAATCTGAACAGGATAGCTATGGAAAAGAATGGCAATCTAGGCCTAAGCTAGTAGTCCCAGCAATTAAAAAAAATAGAAGAAGCAATGAGGTCTACAGATGTTACCAAGACAAGATCAACACCAGGTGTAATAGAACTTATTTCAAGGGATGGACAATTTAAATCCTCTAGAATTAAATCTAAGTCAGGGGGATATATATTTGCATTCGAAGTTGAACTTGTGAATCTTTCAGACAATGAAGATTCAGAAGAGGAGATACCAAAGCAGAAGCTAGATGATAGAGAGCACGTTGATTTGATTTCAGAAATACGCAGCAGTAAATGTGCATCCACTATTCAATTTTTTTCACCCAAGCTATGTTTCTAGTCAACACAAGCAAAAGCTAAGAAGCCTTGTGATAAATTATTCCATTGGTCATCTTTGTGCTACCAGTGCTCTTGATGGGGTTATAAACTTTTGGAAAATTCTAGAAAATGGACTGGAAGGAGGCGACATAACTTAGAGATCATTCAAACTCGCTTTCCATAGAACGGGCTAATAGATAGCTTGGGTAATCTTTCTCTTCATCTAAGGAAGTGGTTGCGTCCTACATATCTGTATTTCACCATGAGGGAAGTCTCTGGAATTTAGTTCTGTGTATTTTATTATCACTGGAATCTAGTATGTGATCTTTTTAACTTTCCTTTCAATTATTGTTTAAATGATGAAATTGGTATTTCTACTGTTTGTTTTTATCTCTTTCCAGTGGTGGTTGGGCGAAATCTCTTTTGCAATTCGTATTTTACTTTCTAATGCACCTATCTCTGCATAGTGCACATCATATTGTGCCATCTTATTATCAGATTGTTGCATTTACCATCAACAGTAATCTCCACAAAAACAAAAACAAACAAAAAAAGACAACATTGTCTCTCTTTTAAATGATCGAAATGGTTTACATCTCTAAGAATGAACTCTCTTGCAACAATTTAAAGATGAGTTTAGATGCAGCATGGAAAATAGAACGTACTCGCGGGGAACTTTTATCAGTTCTCAAGTATATTAATTCTGGAAATTGGAAATACCCTGCTGCCATCAAACACCAAAGCCGTTGCTATTATCGCTCCACAAAATCTTTACACTTGTCCATACTCATATACGAGCTGATGACATTTTCTAAAAGTTCTGCCACCTCACAATCTCCTTACTAATTGAATCTCACCACACCTGTCTGCATCTGCACAAGATGTTTTAGAGAAGAACATAAGATGCAACATTTTCGGATCCAACTAAAAGTTGTGCTGCTGGGAATACTCTGCCAATATACAAATCTTATCTACCTATTCCTATGATGAAGTTCCATGTTGTTGCATTAATGGTTATCTGGTCGATCTTGCCAGTAGTCATTTGCTTGTCTCAAAGATTAAGTCATGCATGTCTAAGTATGAACTATTTCTGACTGTGAAACTGCGGATGGCTCATTAAATCAGTTATAGTTTCTTTGAGCGTAACTTTTCCTGCTATTAGATTGGACCTTTATTTTGTATACCTTTGTCTTTCTTATCAAGATAAGCAAAAGAGTATATTTACCGAATACTAGATGTAGAATACTATGACATGTAAATAATGGAAGCAATGTGAGCATGCTAAGCTCAAAATAGTTAAACTCTTTTAAGGAATCATTGAAACAAACTCTAGTTCTTATGAAAATAGATCTTACTGATGATTTGTTATATTCATATGTATTTATGTATAGGCATGGTATATTATATGGTGATTAAAACTAATTTAACAAGGAAAAGAGATTGTGAGTTCTTCCCATAGTTATAGTTGTTTGATGAGATAACGATTGTTTGATTATTCATTTATGTGGATTTATTAAGTTATGATTGGTGGATTTTATATTTTTGTCATGGTTTTTGATCTTGGGATGATTTTGGTTATTGGTTGTATTATGAAATCTTTACTTATTCCATGTTGATGTTGTTGTGATCATTTGTTTTGTTGGTTGACATTGTTGTTGACTATTGTGGTGAATTTTGGGTTTTGCGAAGGTTATAAGTTACTGTTTATGGGAGGAATTTCGTTTGAGCTAAATGGCCCTTGGAAAGATTTTGGTTTTGTGAGTTGTTTATGTTGGTATTTGGTTGAGTGAGATTTTGTTGTGATGATTTCACTTGTTGATTTATAATTTGTGGATGGTCTCTAATCTTTTGAGATCTTGATGTTGTTGCCACCCTGTTGGGTAACCCTTGTTTTATTGATTTATCAGTCTTCCAAAGAAAGGGAAAGAAGGGTGTAGCTTTATTATTGGCCTTCACTTTTGGTTCTTTGTGAACTATTGCTTGTATGATTTATTTGATGATTATGTGTTTAGCCTTGCACTTGAAAATAGTTTCGTTATGAAGATTTTGTGTAGGATGGAGTTTGCCTTGCTTAATGCAATTTATCATGAGGCTTTATATGTTGTGCATGGGGGCTTACCCTGATAGTTTCTTTTGAGTTTAAATGTTCATAAGGGGAGTGGCTTTCAATGGGGGCCGAGACCCGGAAGAGGTCTCAGGGTAACTCATTGGAAGTTTATTAATCAAGTGAAAATGTTAATATTTAATTAGGGGTTTTGGATAGAATCACACATTAATAAGATATAAGTGAATACCTCACTGATAGCTCAAGTGCTTGTATGGGCTTGAAATGAGATGAGAAGGCCTGGAATGGAAAAATCATTGTCTTGTCCTTATGAAAGATAATCGATGCCGCATTGGATTGCATGTGGGGCCGGGTTTCGTAAGAGGTCACCAGGGTAACCCAAGTTGGGGGCTGGGGTGTAACGCCCTGCCACGCAACCCTAGGGAAAGTTGTAATTTACTAAACAAATGAACTTTTTTTTTTTTTTTGAATAAGAACAATTAGCATGTAAGTTAGAACAATTAACATACAAGTTCACTTAACCATTTCCAACCATTTCCCTAAGGCTATGAGACTATGTTACTAAAACCAAACATGGAACATGAATTAAAACCATATCATATAATTACTTAACAATTAAAGCTCACATACATTCCATTCGAAATAAATTTACATCCAAGAATATGAAGTGCCACATGATTCCAAACAATATAGTTTACCACATGTTTATAATAAGATTACAATACTCATTTCCCGAATGAGGCAAATCAAACAAATATGATAACATATTACAAATTTTGCCTCAGTAACAAATAAGGGGTAGTAAAATACAATAAGTACTGAGAGAACAAGGCATGAGAAGAAACTGATTCCCGCGAGCTCTCCATCTGGGAATCTCGACCACACGAACAAGAAGGACCAACGGATTAAGATGCACGCCACCCGACCACGTGGAATCCAAAAGGTCCCACTCCCTCCGTGCTAGGAGATAGTAACAAAGAATTCCTACTCAAGACCATCTACCACTAGACACAAGCTAAAACATAACTAAAAAAAAAACAACAATCACAATATCACTTAATCACAAGGTTACAATGCTTCCAGAGAACAACGATCATGTACATCACACAATAACTGATTAACTGTCGACATAGGAAGAGTGTCATGCATAAATTGCCATGAGTTACCCTGGCTCAACCTTCCTAGGCTACCGGACCTCCATCCTGGGTTACCCTGGCTTGCCTCTACCGGCCGCCGGACCCTCACGCAAAACTATGCATTCCATCTCATCTCGAGCCTTATCATTCACTTGCTTCATGAGAGAGACATTCTTTATCTTTATTAGTGTGAAAGATCTCCATTAATTCTTTTAGATTATCACTTAGTTAAACTCTAGGTGAGTTACCCTGGTGCCCCTTTGTGTGCCGGACCCCCACAAAGAGCCACTCTCCTATCGACAACACACAAGGTACAATACCACAATAGGTAACTAGACAACATAACCTCTCCAATCCAAGGAGGAAATAAAACAAGGAAACTCACTCCGAACACTGGAGGAAACCAAATATGAAAACACACTCCTTCCAAAGGAGGTACAAATCTCATTACCCTCTCCTATTTCCCAGGAGGCACAAATCCCCGTTCGTGGAAATCGGGTACAACATCATAGTACAACTCTACACCATTCCCAAGGCGATTCACAAACTGAATCTCTACACAAAACATCCCACTCTAGAGAACTTCTCTGGAAGACTTACATAAACCCTTAACCCCATTTTCCCAACATGGAGAATAAAAGAAACATGATCGAAAAACATTCCAGGCAACACAATATCTAATGTTAGGGTTTCCTAAACCCAGTCAAACACAGTTTCCAATCTTGCATTTACTCAATCAAATACATCAAATTCACTTCCCAACATTGAAGTATTACAACCCAATCATTTACTTTAAATTTCACAATTAACTTCCCTAATCAAAGCATTCTAATAAATAAAATCATCTAAATAAAATAATCCACCCTTACTCTACGTTTAACAGTTGTATTCATGATCGAAGTGTTATAATAAACAAAAATAATAATAATCATTTAACAAAATTAATATAATCATATTACAAAAATTCATTTATAAAACAAATTCGAATTAAATCATATTCAAATAATAAAAATGAAAAAAAATCGAATTAAAACTCAAAATATATATATACAACCAACTAATCATAAAATTATTCTCCTTACTAACACTATAGTACAAATACAAAAATATATATATATTATAATTGAAAAGCTACTCATAAAACATTATATTTCAACTTAAAACATATTTAAATACACATACCTATAAACATATTTGATATTTCTTGGTCTTCTATTTTAGAACATTTAGTTGAATTAATTAGTAATTACTTGAAAACATAATAAACATTATCACTAAATTCACAAGGCAACTTTACTTTTTAATTACATAAATAACCACTCAGATTTTATCTCTCCAATTTAAGTATAACCACAAATCAATGGTCAAAACCAACCAATTTAAAGGGTTTTAGTTCAGTGATAGGTAGATAGGTAAAGTGATTGTTAATTGAATTTAGTATTCAAATTTGATAAGAAGCTATTTCAATAAAGTAGAGAAGAGGGGCAATAGTTGACCACAGCCAAGAAAACCACAAAGGATGAGGAAATGACAAGGCGTGTGAACTGTTTGACAGAATGCCTCAAGGTCGATTTCAAACATGATGGCAGCGATATCTAAGAGGAATTAAAACTACAACAGATTACTAACATAAGCTTCTATTTTGAATGCATACTGGAGATGGTTCGAGTTTTATATGGCAGAGACCAAGCAAGGAAACCGCATAGACAAGAAATCATGGTTGATAAGTGAATATCTTCAGCGAAATTGCATATTCCATTTCCATCGTAGCTGAGGATCATGTGGTATTGAATTTAGCCAATCTGGCATAATTAAGGAGCTATATATATATATACATATCATAAAAACCGAAATGACCAAATCGAGTCTAACAAGCAACTAAGCCATGGTAGCGACATTTATAACGATAAAATAAAAAATCAAACATTAACAATGTATAATAACAGCTATGCATCGATAGAGAAAGAGCAACGATCCTAGTACCAGCAAATTACCATTGCATAACATACTCAAGATAAAACCAAGGACAATAAAGTAGGGAAGGGCGCGCAAATTAATGATATTGGCTTGGCAAAAGTAGGCAGCAGGGTATTTTTAGACTTGAGACTTTTGTTTTTTTTTTTAGCTGTTCGAGTTGTTAAGAGTCTTCGAGTATGCTTAGATTGTCACGCTGCAATTAAATTCATCCCCAAGATTGTTGCAAGAGATCTCATCCAGAACGATGTGTACTATTTCCATCATTTTAAACAGAGGAAATATTCTAAAAGCCTTTATGCAGTCAGTGGGAAAAGAACTACAACAATCATTCTTGCTAACCCTATAAATAAAAGATAAGAGCTGGAATGATATGCAATGCAGAGAATATTTAATTTCGAAAGCCAAAGAAGGGCGCACCATGACTAACCTCCCTATCAACAACAAGCAATCTCAAATAAAGATCTCAAGGCAGCGACCAAGAATAGCAAAGAAGCACACGACTGGGAGATGGGGGTGAGAGGGTTGCGCCTAATTTCGTCCTACCTAACAAGCTTAAGGAATTTTCAAGTAAATGTGATTGTCCAAGTGTGGAGGATGTTTTAATTTGGATAACAAGGCCTAGAATGCAGGATATGCACAAAATGGATTCAACAACCATTCACTTACAAGATAAAATCCTTTTTGTGAAATGCATAAAATTAAAATACAGATAATCCCGTTAAGTGTACGAATACTGGGATAATAAGATATCTCTAGGAATTCATGGGAACTTAAAAGCTTTTAGTGCTTAATGAAATTTACATGATCGGTTAGAACGATAGAAGCACAAACATCAAAGGATGCAAAATATGAAAATTGAAACGTCAGTGCCATATTAAACCTCAACGGAGAAGAAATCACTACCATTGCACATTTAACATAACCATGTAAGCAAAATTATGGCATGCAGTACATACCTGCTAAGAAAGATCAGATGCTCCACCGTGCATACTTAGATTGATACTTATAGCAATATATTCATAGCAAACCAACCTGAGAAATTCATGCTTTAGCTGAATAAATATCTACACCATGAGTTGATTCGACTCCTCTCACACGTTAACTGCGTTTTCTTGACTTATTGGTCCTCCTTCGTAAATGCACCATAAATGTATTTCTGAAGAATAATGATCTTTGGCTGGCTGGTAGATTGGGATGCCATGCCTACATTAATGGACGACACTCCAGTTGATAACCCCCCCCCAATCTTTTCACCGTAGATATATAAAAAAGAGAATTTCCTTTAGCTTTCAAATTGCCAAAAATCAAACAAAGATAGCCCGTTTCCATTATCATTTCAGTCCTTTCATAAAGCAGGAACATGCATTCGTCCTTTTGAGTTCTTCTAGCGATTTTTTTCCCCTAGTCTAAAATCTTATTGCTTTTATTTGATTCCAGACTCATATTTATCTCCTCTTTCAATTTTTAAAAAAAAAACCCTTCTATTAATACTTATCTTTAAATTTAATTTAATTTAATTTTTGTTTAACGTAACTTTCGTTTTAAAACTTATCTCTAACTTTTTTTGAAATCATATTGTTTTCAACCTTTATTTATTGTTTTCTTCCCTAGTTTAAATCTTATCTTCAAGACTTGTTAGAAATCATGTTAGCTTTCCTTCTAAATTTTATTTTAATTTCTTGATTTAATTATAAGTAAACACTTACTTTCTATATTGATTTGAG